>JAQFVV010007171.1:0-142101 GCA_028023455.1 Epiperipatus broadwayi | reverse complement strand
CCAACAACTGTGTAGTAAATATTATTTTAAAAAAAATATTGCAGAGATGCCAAAAGCAACACCACAAGTAACATTATTAATAGTTCAACCAATAAAAATAAAAATATAAAAGTAGAGGCTGACAATATTTAAAAATATATATGTAAATTCAACAAGTGTTATGACTAATGAGCTTTGAAAAACATTTTCTGAATGGAAGTTGATTTAAATGTTCCATCACATATATTATAGTCTGGTTTCTTATGTATCTCAATGTCTTGTCAGATTTCCTCTTTATGAGTGTCATATCTAGGTAGGATTCTGATGTTTGAAAAATCTATAGTATAATCAGTATACAGAAAAAATGGCAATACAATAGTTATATTAATTATTAATGGATTAATGTGGATATTTCTTTTATATTTTTTGTCTGTGAAAATATTCTTTTATTATATATTTATAACATATATTTCTACTATTGTTTACTCTGGATTGCACTGAGTGGCACTGCTGTATGGAGAGTTTTGCCTGTTTTAGTAGCAGTTATGAGCAAGCATAAGAAATGGTGATCTTGTGATATTTAGTTGTTTAATACCAATCCTGACTAATTTTATTTTCCATATGTAATATCTTAATTATATGCACATTTTTTTGTTTCATCACATATAATTTAAGCACAAGAATAAAGATATTTAATTCTAATTGTACAGATCCTTTGAAGATAATAATTAGAAAAATCAGAATGATAAAAGCAAGAGACAACAGAATATCATCACAAGATTTATTTACATGGGATCTTATTGACATTTGAAGATCAATTTCTACTTATAGAACTTTAATTCGCATATTGTTTTTTTTATACAATATTATGTATTTATTTATTTTGGTTTAATAAAGTTTGTTTTTGATAAAAAAAAAAAAAAAGAATAAAGGTATTTGAAAAATATAAATGATTCCCATAATGCATTAGTTAACTCAAAAAAGAAAGTACTGATATAGCATGAAATATATTCTAGGGGTCGATCACTTCTTACAGATATCTTTATTTACTTGATTAAAATATATCTGGTGAAATGAGCAGTTATAAGTATACTTAATTTGAATTATATGTTTTCAGCAGTAGATATTTATTATCTAATATGGTTCTTAAAATTAGTAAAATTAAAATCTTATCTTAAAAAGAAACTTAAATTCCTATTAAAATGATAATGTTTATTGAAATTTTTAAATTTAAAGGTTTGGTGAATGGACAAAATATAATAATGTCATTTTAAGTTTTAGCAAAATTGAATGTATATGCTACAGGAATAGTGGGCAAACAGTAAACGGAATATAGTTTAATATTTATTTATATGATTAATATTACTATAATAAATCTTATAAAGGGTAACTACAGTTTGTTTTATTATATATACAAATATAAGCACCCACTTATGTATATATAATTTACACACGCAAAACACTACAGAAAGATTATACAAACTTGGACCACAATAATCTATGTAAAAATTTAATGTTGCAAAGATGTTTTGGATATGATATTTATTTATAATTATGTTTATAAAATTGATAAAGGTTATTTATCAACTATAAGTGTTTGATTATGCTGAGTTATTGTCTATTTAAAATCTTAGTGGCATGAAATAAGTTTACAAAAGCATTGTTGGACGAGAGGTCAGTGCAGCTGCCTTGCAAGCAAGCAGTTGGCTGCAGATGGTTGTTGCGGGTTCACCTCCCGGCCGATGCTATGGCATATGGAAAAAAAAAACAATTTTTGACTAAAGTGATAAAGTGGATAAGTAGATTGCAATAACCTACAATTATATTTTAAATTTTGTAATCAATCAGAATAAGTATAAACAAAGAAATAATATCGAAACAAACTAGAATATTATTTGCTCTAAGCATAAATTACTATATCATTTCTAGTATAAAGATTTAGAGTGTTTTAAAACACTACCATACTTTATAGTTGTATTTTAAAGTACATATACAGTAAGAAAGAGTGTTTTAAGTTTTTTTTTTACACTGGTAGATAATAGTAATGTAATATATTTTCAAAAATGTACTGAGAGTTTACAGACTTAACTAATCAATATTGCTATAGAAAATGTTATATTAATATTAGTTGTTCATTTCATTGCATTAAAAAAATTATATTTTATTATATATGTAAAATTATATAGTCATAATTTTTTTATTGATCACCTTTTTGTCTTCTATTCACTTGTTAATATAATACTTTAACATGTATTTCAATGATATTAAAGTTATAATATTTTTTTTATGAATTGTTTTTAATTTTGGTATTAAACATTACTGAAGTTATTATTATAATTTGCTATTATTAATATTCATTATTTTTTCTTTTTTTTTACTTAAATAATGAGAACATTAAATTTTACATTATTATTTACTTAAAATATTATTATAGAAATATATACCTTTATCTGTACAATACGAAATTACCTTGAAGATAATCTACACATAAGTAGCCAAACTCGGTTATAAAAAAATTAAATAAACATTTTTTATAACAGAAATTTGTACCTTCAAAAATATGGTTGTTTTCTATTCTATCGTGTCAGCCATTTGATGGTGTTGATGCTAATCAAAAACACATACATATTACATTTCCGGGCCAGGCCTGTGATTCTATCTATATAAATATCGGCTTTTTTATTTTTTGTAATAGGAAATTAAAGCAACTAATAGTAAATAATATTACTATTTAAAAAAAAAAATTAGAAATTCACATTAAATTTTAAAATGATACCCGAATAATTTACATTTTTTGGACAGTAATTAATCATAAAATGGGTTGTTTTTGTCTGTGTGTATCTATAAAAAGTTACGATTTTTTTTTGTTAGTGTGTATATATAAAAAGTACCGTCATTTAAATACTAAATTTAAAAATGATACCTGACTCCTTTCTTCTTTTTGGTATTGACAGTAATTAATCACAAAGTGAGTTGTTTTTCTTTGTGTGTATAGGTCTTTTTTTTAATAAAAAAATAATACACAATTCTACATTATTCAATTTACCCACAACATTTAAAAATTCACACTAAATTTAAAAATCATACCCAAGTAATTTGCTTTTTGTTTTTGGACAGTAATTAATCAGAAAGTCAATTCTTTTTGTTAGTGTGTATATATAAAAAGGACCGCCATTGAAATACTCAATTTAAAAATGATACAGGATTAATTTGCTTTTTTATTTGACAGTAATGAATCAGAAAGGGTGATCTTTTTGTTGGTGTGTATACATAAAAAGTACCGTTATTCAAATACTAAATTTTTAAATGATACCTGACGAATTTGCGTTTTTTTTGGACAGTAATTAATAAGAAAGTGGGTTCTTTTTCTTATTGTGTATATATAAAAAGTACCGTAATTCAAATACTAAATTTAAAAATCAAACCCCACTAATTTGCTTATTTTTTGACAGTAATTAATCAGAAACTGGGTTGTTTTTGTTTGTGCATATACATAAATAGTAACTTGTTATGGACGAATTATCGTGAAAACATTACTTTTTGCATGTTCATCAGAATACTGTTCTGCTGCAACCTTAAAATCAATTTTTGAGGGTTATACACTCATAATGGAACCTTCATGACATTTTTAATAAAATTACAATGTAACAGTAGGTTAGAGCACTTGAAAAAAATACCTTTGTAATGAAATTTTAAATAATTATGACAGGTTTAAAATCCACATACTTTCACCCGAAAGTATAGAGAAAATAGACATTCTAGCATTACGATAAAGTTAATAACACAACCAACTACAGCAGCCAATAAAAGCATTTGTCTGTGCTTTTAGCATAGAAAAAAGCCAGAGTGGCTAGCCACTGGTGACTCTTTCTGTGTTTTATCATAAAAAGAAGCCTCTTAGGTTGGCTGAGGCCACCACTTAACCCGCTGCGAGGACTCTTTCTGTATTTTATTGTAGAAGAAAACCTCTTAGGTTGGGTGAGGCTGCAGAAATGGTATATTTTTAGTAATTGACCTAAAAATAGCAACATCATGCAGTTGACACTATAGAATAGAAAACAACCCAAAGTATTATATATGTATATAAAAGATATATTTTATTAGCAAATAGTTATAATTATAAATTTATTAAAAAAAAGCCTTATTTCAAACTCAAAATGGACAAAATATGCAACAAAAAGACAATAAGTCAGCTATTAGGATTTTTGTTCCATATGTAAAAGGAACTACAGACAGTATTGGATGTATATTAAAATGCTATAATATAAATACAGCATTTTCTACTCATCAAAAGATCAGCAATATAATAACCAAGCCTAAGGATTCAATCCCTCTTGAATCTCATGGTGTTTATCAAATCTCATGTGAAAATTGTAAAGCTTCTTACATAGGTATGAGTAATCATTGCATCAGTGTTAGGAAAGATTAGCATGCTAATGCAGTTAAACAACACTCATCATCATCAGCACTCTCACTCCATACTATGGATTCAGGTCATAAAATTAATTTTTCTAGTACCAGGATCATGTCCAGATGTGATAATCTATACCAGTGCAAAATTAGAGAAGCCATTGAGATACTTAAAAGGCCAGATTGTATCAATAAGTGAGATGATACATGCAAACATTCTCCTATTTGGAAAGATTTTTTAAAAAAACATTCTTAATTTAACATTTTTGCTATTGGTGGAACTTTAATGTTTTGTTTTTTTCAAATCAGTGATTGTAGCGCCTCTACACACCATTTTTCTACCTTTTGTCACCCAGTAGATGACTTGTATCATCAAGTTGAAACATTGGTATATCAATATTCAAAATTTTTTAACATGGATGCACCCACAAAATATGTCTTTTATATAAGCAACCCATGGAAATCTTCATATCAATATATATATATATTAATCATATACTCCAAAAACTTGAGCTGTGTCAACTATGAAAAAGTATTTTTAAACCATATATATATATGATCAATAGATGGAGCTTTACCAAGACCTCCAAACAAGTGTATTCTGTTTACATAAACATCAGAGTCAATATCCACTGTCTCTTTCATTTTGCTCCACCCTCAGATCAGCTGATTTCAAGCTGATTTGCTCTCATCAGTGAAGGGATAGGAGTTATAAAACTAGACCTAAACACTAACTCCAAGCATTTATGCAAAATGTTTCTATCAGTTTGCAAGCATGAATTTTTTTTAGACATGTTAATGTCTTCAAACTCAGCTGATCTGAGGGTGGAGCAAAATGAAAGAGACAGTGAATATTGACTCTGATGTTTATGTAAACAGAATACGCTTGTTTGGAGGTCTTGGTAAAGCTCCATCTATTGATCATTAATACAAGCGATAGTAGGTTTTTACGTATATAAAACTTGTTTTTCTTTTTCATATATATATATATATATTCTAACTTAATAGCACTGAGTTAATTTTCAGCATTGTCAGAATCATAGTACGAAATAATTAACTAACAATGCCAGGAGCAAATTGAATATATAGTTTATAAAATATGTAAATTATTGCAATGAGAAATGTGAATTATAAAAGTCAGATGTTCTATTTTTTATGACAAAGGGACACAAGACTCTTTCCTGTTGATTGAATTTGGGTCTCTTGCAATAACCCAAGCCTCCTTGTTTCTCTTACAGTCATTCTTCTCTGTGCATATGGTCTTAATAATAGAAGGGAAAAGTATATGTCCTGTAGCAAGCTTGTACTCCAGGAAAATTTATTTATATTGCAGGTCTCGTAATGTTTCATTAGGACATGAAAAGAGTGTAAAGTTAAATAATTATATATGAATTGTGTCAATAATCAAATAACATATACAAATAATCATAATTATTTTAATGAATTTATGTAAATAATTTCCCAGATTATCAACTATGTAATACTAAGAATTAGAATATAAACCTTTTTCACAGAACAAACAAGTCTGAATACATTAGTAAGATGATTTATAAATAACATCACCAAAGAATTACTTAAATAAATTATAAATAATACCTACCTTTTTATATCAATTTATTTTGTCATTTTTACATGGCATAATAGATTAGCATAAAGATGGGCATTATTTACAAATTCATTTAAATGATTCTTCAGATATCTTGCTTATAAATTGTTATAAGGTATTCAGACTTGTTTCATAAAATAGACAAATAAGCATATATAGAATATTTGACATCAAATTTCAATGTAACTATTACTATGGTTAATTAAATATCCTCTAATCATAACACAAGGCAATATTTTTTGATAAAAACCAGTTTCCACAGTCCTATCTTTTAGTGTACATCATTTATATAGAGATGTATAATCTGAAATACTTAAACTAGAGAAACAAATTTTTAAATCACAAGAAATTTATTTCCAAGTATTTTTTAACAAAGTTATACTTTAGTGCAATATATATATAGTGTTCAAATTAAATCTCAGTGCATTTATTATTAGAGATAATCGAAATGCTCTTTATCTATAGCATAAAACATGTTTTGTGATTAAAAATGGTTTGCAATCTGCAGTTGCATTTTTCATTACATATTTTCAATATTTGAGTCTTTGTTGACAAAGTTTACAAATGAGAGAAATCTCAACATGACAAATAATATCATTCAATTTAAAATATTTGGAAATAAATACCTTGATTATTTTTAAATTTATTTTTCTAAATTAAATATTTCAGAAATGTCTCACCCTTTATATATATATTGTGACAAAATAAAGATGATGGGGGGAGGGGTGACTAAAAAAGAGATAAAGGAAAAGGAAGAGAAAAAGAAATGAAGAGATGAAGATAGGATGGATGAGAAGAGAGATGATATGAGATAAGATGGAAATGAAAATGGAATAGATGAAGAAATAATAAAAGATAAAATGATAAACTAAGATGCTTGTATTATTAGAGACTCTTAATGACTTGACTCATTGGGGTTCAATAAAATTTAAGAAACAATGATGATCTAGAGATGTATAATCGGATAGAGACCAAATCCAATACCAATGCAAATATAACTATTATAGCATATTAATAATCTACCACTAAACAATATAAAATATAATTTTAAATCATTAGTTAATAGTTATCAGAATCAGCCTACCATCAGATCACACTCTCTGAATAAGAATAGATTATACTTTGATGGAAGGACTATCTCACTAAATTAAAACTAACAAGGCAACAAGAGTAAACACCCTCGGGGGTTTTAAAACTAAACTCTTGTGCAAAATATGTTTAAGTTGCCTACTAAATAATTGCTGGGATAAATAAACAAGTGAGTGATATCTTGGCTGACCATAAGAAAACTACCTTATGTTCAATCATAGAGTAATAAACAAAAAATATTAATCCAAATATTTGATGAATTAATCTAAATTTTAATGAATAATGGCCTATTACCCAAGACATCACTCAAGCAAGGAAAAGGACAAGGGTAGTTTTTATGTCTGTCCTCATAGTCACAGACAATCTACTAAGGACTTTCAATGCAGATGGATTATAAAATTTTAAACATATAAGATGATGATAGATAATATGCAGCTTTAAAAATAGTAAGTAATAAATACTCTTCTTAAGCACCAAAATTCTTTATCTCATTGCATAATCTTCAGTCTGAGAAGATATAATAATAACTTAAAAATTAACTTTTAAATGAGCATTCAATTAAGGATCTGATATAATGTAATTATCTGTTACTGTGATTCAAACTGAGAATCACTTAGATTAACATGGTTTTATATAATTTAAACCAGTATCAAAATATATTTTATATACCTTATGATATTTTTATGAACTTTGGAATGGAAAATTTTATGAACTTTGGAACTCAATACATTAATATTTTTCATATAAAAGCAAAACAAACAGAAACAAAACTTTTTAAAATAATAATAATAATAAGGTTTATTAATAACAACATAAAGAAAATATTTACAAACAAAATTTATTAGAAAAAACATTGCCAAGATAGTGCTGGAATCTGTTTTAAAAACATTTTGACTCTTAAATTTTATTTTTGGTTTACAAGATAAAAACAATTTATCTGGCTAAGGCTATTTGATATTAAATTCTAATCTTTTTAACAATTAGAGATTCCAAATCGTTAAACTTCAATTACAATGGTCTAAGTTTAACAAGCATAATTCTATTTTTATTAGCCTATTTAATAATACTGTGGTGTTATTTAAAAATCAGAATAACACACTAATAGGTTTATAATTATTACCCTAAGCTAAGCAAATGCTAAGGTGGAATAAGCAGACACAGCATATATTTTAAAAATTATCACTAGCCACACTAACACTATTAATATTATAGCTACGATGCATTTAAGTAAATGTCTAGCTAACTTTAAACTAAATTAGATGCATGGGCCACTCACTCATCAGAAGTAATTTATACACATTCTTTTAATAAATTATGTCCACATAAAATTATTACACTAAATGTTTTTAAAATTAAAATTTAAAAGATAAATCCATCAGCAAAAACTCTGGATGAACATATTAAAATTAGTATGTGTAAATTGCCACTTATACCATATGCATCATTTACATACTTAAAAATAAATATAAATTATTGTTGTTTGGTTTGTGGATGATAAAACTACCATAACAGCACAATTCAGACATTGATATGCCAATAAGCATTAAAATAGCTAAACACAACCTGAAGAAGCAAAGTTCTTCAAACAAACATATCTTGTTGTCACATATCTAAAAAACAAATGTAACATCACCTACCGTCATGAAACTAGCATTAATTCATCATGAGTGATAGGCCAAAATAAATACATATATGCTCCACAGAGCTGAATAAGAATGTGGTGGCTTCCAAAATACCTAACTTTCAGGCAGAAAATAAGATGCCTGGACCTTGTCTCAGCACATCAGGAATAGGAAAGATGCACCAGGAAAGTAATCCTCTCTCATGGGATCTCAATACTTCAAAAAAATGTGATCACAATCACTAGGAATACAAATATCTGGGATACAATAACCCTTAATGGGAACAAGCATTATCACCTCATGTAAAATCAATACAATAAGGATGGAAGACCTTGTCTACTCCATAAAGCATACTCATAATAATTAACAAAGCCTAGTGCTATGAGGCTAACAAATACTAAACTAACAAGATATAGACTTCACATGAACTAACTAAGTTATCACTAAGAATTTTAAAAATACAACATGTATACTCAATGTGAGAACCATCAATGCAAACTATGTCAACTGACTAATATAAGAATTACTTAAAATTAAATGCATATAAAAATTCTAGGCAAAGATACAATGCACACATAATAAAATATTAAATACTAAAATATGGTGAGTAGTGGACATTTAAAAGATTGCATAATTAAATGTGAGAATATTAATTTTTAATGCATATAAAAAAAATATTAGCAGTTATTATTGAGGTAGCATTTATAAAACAAATGAATGGAAACCCTCTGATAAACCTCTTGGTCTGATTTAAAATAAAACTGAGTGAAATATCCCATATATAAATAAGCTAAGACTGAGATATTAAAATTTCCAGGAATAAAATTATTGAATATAATTTTAACTTGTGAAATGCTTAACAAATATAATACTATAACATTTACCTGGGAATGGTAGAATATCTATCTACTCATTCTAATAAACTCATTAAGATTAAAATTGTAACATGAGTTTAACTAGCATATTTATGCTAATAGTATTACACATATTTTAATATATATATATTGTTGTTTTTAAACCAATAAAAAAAATGCAAGTAAAAAAAATATACAGCAACTTCAGATCATAGTTTCAGCTTCCTCTGTATTTCTCTTTCTTTTGTTCAAGACATGTATATAATTTATTAAAGACAATTTATTAATCTGATGGTGTGAAGCTTTTGGTCAAAACATTTCATAAGCATGGCAATGATTCCTAAAATGAAACATGTTTAATAGTTCTTTAAAGATATTTTAATTTCTTCCTTTAAAGATATTTTATAGTTCAAAGAGCACTATACTAAAAACATTAAAACAATAAGAATAAGCTGGCACTAGAATGATACGTAAAACAAATTCTTCAGCTGAGAACATTATTATAGGATCCCGGGTTTACATGTATCATAATATAGCTTTATTTTAATTCCATTTTTCTCTTTTAAATGAATGCTTTTTAAAAAAAAAAAAAAAACAGTTTTTTTTTAATTATTTTCTCATACAATATTTTAAGATTTGTTTCCAAATAATTTTTCTTTACTCTTCTCAACATAAGAATAGGATTATTTTGCAATTAGAAAATTTCATTTGTTTAGAAGCTAGGAATAATTGTCCCAAATTTACATATTGATAAATGCAAATATAACAATTCATTATACATTTGTCAGATAAAAAAGTTCATCCTTAATAATTGTAGTTTATAACATTTTGTCCAACTGTTTTAGAAGTAGATAATTAATCTATTATAATGAATAATACATTTCTAATTGAACATTAGGCAAAGTTAATACTATAATTATATTATATGCTTGACAGATAAAATTAATCCTTCCTTAATTTAGTGTAAAATATTTTCTCTTATGTAAAATTATTTTAGAAAACAAGCAATTATTATAACAGGAATATCTTGGAGTTAATATCAGATCAAATAAAACGAAAAGAGAAAAAAAGGTATTTTCCGTTTTCTTCTGTTTTTAAGTATAGTTAATATCAGGTATCATTAACCTCTTTGTTACTGATTATTTTATTGGCCGAGTGAGGTAAAAGTTTAAACTTTTAATTGGTCAATTCACAAAGTGAAGTGTCAAAACAGAAATTCAATCATCAAAATATATTCATCTTTTAATATTATATTCACTTTAGTTTCATTTGTAAAAAGTATATTAAGTCAAATAATTTTACTTTTGGAAAATATATGTATTCAAGTACGAGTGCGTGTGAGGCTTTATTCATCTCACGAGACAACAATGCCATAAATAGGAAGGACATGTGCTTTGCTTTATCAAAAAAATGGAATTAGCATATTTACATATCATTAAATGTATTAGCAAGCTATGATTATGAAGGCAAGATCCTTTGAAAGCGCTCAGCTAGTTTATTATTTTTAGTTAGCTATTTTGAAAAAGTATATTAATAATTTGTCAGGTTATCAAAGTGAATGAAAGTTTTTTCAAAAATAATTTTTTTTTATAATTTAAAAATATTCGATAGTCGGCACATCTAAAACGAACGTTTACTCACCAACCAAAAAAATTTGATGATGTCAGTGATTTCTTTCTAAGTTTTACAATCATGAAAAATAAATAATTTTTACTAAAATCTTATATATTTTTCTATAATAATTTTATCTTTAGCACATTTTATCAAAATAATTTATAATTTCTCAAAAAATATGTTTAAAATGGTCTAAAACATTTGTTTATCATTTTCAAAATGAAACAAAAACAAATCTTAACTTTTCAGTTATTGACATTCCATTCTCTTTGTTGAGGAAATGTAACAGTCAATGAGATTCAAAAAGAGACCACTCATCTTTTGTTAAAGTTTTGATGACCGTTTTATTGATTTTTTACTTGTAAAATAATTCAAGAGAGGGCAGCATCTTACAGAACTTTGGACAGTCAGAAGCCAATGCCACATTGTCACATTTTTAACCGTGACTAGCAACCATTGTGTTAATAAGAATCTCAGACTTAAAATCAGCTTTAAATGAATTTAAAACAAGGAGATTGATGCATTTTAACTATAATAGAGTTCACTACAAATATCTTTCAATTTTCCTTGTTTAAGTTCTAGCTTATTTAGATAATAACTAAGCATTTTCAGACTATAAAAGTTCAGTCCAATAAAGATATTTTGCCATAGATATACTAACTGTTGATATCCTAATTTTATTTTCCAATAGATATAAGTCATGCAATAAGGAGATAAAACAAGACAAAATTTCCTTTAAACATTTTTTTACTATAGCTTTAACAGTTAATTGAAAGTCAATATCAAAAAATAGTTACCTTTGGATTAGTAGTTGCTCATCACAATTTTAAAACAATTAGATATAAGTTTAACATACTTTTATATTAACAAGAAAATAATAATAAAATTTTTTTTAAAATTACAACTTGCTTTTTGAGGAAAAGAAAAGTTTCAGAATACAAGCGCATACACATACTAAACACAATTCAACATTCTATTTATATATCCTGATAATTCTACCCCTCCCTCAATTTTCATGTCAATTTCTTTTAATTTAACCAATCAATAAAATTTATTTTATATTTAACTGTAACACTTTTTTAAATCTGCTGGGAAGACATCGATTTTGACAAGTGACATAATTTTGATCTAATTATTTGAAACACATGGTTTAACGGCTTCCAAATTACAAGTTAATTATAATTTTTTATGTAACATTTTAAAGAAATATTATATTACATAAAATAAAATAGAAACAAATATAAAAATTAAACTAGTTTTATTTATCAAAACTTTTTTTAAAATATTTAATTATAATACTTTTATTTATTCGTTTGTTTTTAATCAATATTGTAGTTAACTTATTATTTATTCATTTACTTCATACATCTCCATGCATACACCTACACACATAGGGATGACCATAAACCTGACCTCTACTAATTAATTACAACTTTTTTAATGACTACAAATAAAAATATTAAGGAATATTAGATTAGAAATAACTTAACAGGTTAAGGCTGATTTAGATTAAGCATTTAAATATTATTTGACTGCTTTAAAAATTTAAAAATTATTTTTAAATCAATTTGATACTATTTATTTTATTTATAATATTAACTTATTATAGGTTATAAACTAGAAATGAACAAAACAATAGTTATTTTATAATACATTTAACATTATTTATTAATTTAAACTAACTCAAATATTTACTTTAAGAAAACTGCTACCTTATATTTTCTATAAAAATAATTACCAATATGCTACTGATTTTATACACATAATAAAATAAAATTTATTATAATATTACAACATTATACATTGTTATCATATATTATTCATTAACTAATCAATTTCTTCTATTTTTATCATTATTTTTTAATCAGACATTTGCAAATAAATAGTTAAGCTAAGATAAACTCTGGCACCTGTTGGAGCCAAGTGAAATTTCACTTATGTACAATATATATAATAACTGTGCTAATAGCTTTTAACAAGCTTTTCCAAATATTTTTATTCCAGCCAGCAGCTTGAAACCGGTTTGGGAATAGGTTTATTCAGAAAATCATGTTAAGAGCTATTACCACACTCATTATATTACATTTGTAGTACAAGCTTATTAAATTAAGTCACATGATGTATGACTTGATTTTTTCTCTATATATATTAATAAGCCCTAATGATTGTAAAAAATATTAATAAGCCCTTTTATTCAAAAAATTATTGTTATGCTATGACTATAAAACATTTCTGTTATCTGCAGCAACAGTTATATTGAGATTTAATCTAAAATATTACATAAATTATATATATATAATTGAATATTTATAAAACAGTAATCAGATATATTTTTTAAAATTTTATCCACTTAGTAGCACTTTCAACTATCTTTATAGTCTTTGTCAACTAACACTTTGAAAGGCTAACTTTCCCACAATTTCATGATCTTAACATTTGCCATCTACCTGTTAATTAAGTTATGTTTGTATTTTAGCATAGCTTCTTTATTTTCTTTTGTTATTTTTTTCAATTTGCATTATTTTTACATTATTATAATTGAAGTTAAAACCATAAATACATGAATTATTATGGTCATAAAAATGGATGGTGAAACATTATCTACTTTGTAATTTTGATTCGATTTTTGAACTCTTTTTAACAACAGCAAGTGCTCTTTAGTTGTTTTTTCCAAGGTACATCTTGATTCACCTATATATCCATTACTACACCTACATATTAATTTATAAATAATATAATTTTTAAATGGAAATGGATATATATATATATATATATATATATATAGGGAGTGTACCAATAGTTCAAACAAGTTCTTAATTGATAAGTGCAGTAAGAGAAAATATTTAAAATCTTTATCCAGAAATAGGATGTTCTAATGAGTTATTATTGAACAAGAAACTAGTTTTAATAAAAAAGGAATGTTATTTGAATGAATATCCTAATAAAATTATTGAAAAAATTTTTTCGAAATATAATTTAAATTTAATTAAAAGGAAAATTGAAGGAGAAAATAAAATTAAAAATAAGGATAAAAAATTAGATAAGGTATACATAGGTTTTAAAGTATCAAAAAATATTTTTATTAGAATTAAAAATATTTGTAAAAAAAATAAATAAAAAATTTAATATTAAATTGTTTCCTGTGTATAAGAAAAAAAAGATTTAAAAAAGATGATTAATTATTATGATAAGTTTAACATGCTTGAGGCAATGAAAGGAGTATATATTATTAAATGTTTAGATTGTTGGAAGGAGGGCAAAAGTATTTCTTATATTGGAAATACTAAGAATAAATTAGAAACAAGGTTAAAACAACATTTATCTGATAGAAAATCTGCAATTTATTTTCATAGGTGTAAATTTGGTCATACTGATTACAAAATTGAACTTTTGGAAACTGTAAATAATTATAAAGAAAGGTTTTTAAAAGAAAATTTCTACATTAAGGAATTTAAACCATATATGAATAGAAAACTGATAGATTAAGATAAAAATTAATGACTAGTTGGAGGAATTTTATCTATTTAAATAATTTATTTGTTAGTTATAAATAAAAAAGGGTTTTTATTTTTGAGATTTTTTTTTTTTTTTTGTTTTGTTGGGTTTTTTAATTTTTGGGGAAGGTAATATTTTATATTTTTATATATATATTTATTTTATTTTTTATTCTATTTTATTTTTATTTTATATTTGTATTTTTAATTTTAATTTTAATTTTTGTTTTATTTGTGTATTTATTTATTTATTATTTATTGATAATATTGTTTGTATTTTTTCTTAGTGGCTTGAAAAAGACTATAAGGATAGAAATAGTCGAAACGTTGCTTATTGAATGTAAATTTTATATAGTTAAATAAAGAACAAGTTTTTTAAAGAAATTGGTTGGTGAATCTATATTTGATAAATATTGGTTTTATGAACTATATTTTTTAAAGAAAAGGAGAAACATTTTTTCAGATTTTTAATTTATAATTCTCTTTCATGGACTGTAAAAACTCTATATTTTATGACATCAAAATTTAGTGCACTAAATTTGGTTAAGTGCTAAATTATTAAAGTAATTAATGGAGGAAATGTGCATTTTTATACATAGTTTTCAAAGTAGTCATTAAAGTGTTAGATAATCAAAAATTATTTGTGATTCGTTAAATAATTATTTCTCAGACTCATATAAATGAATTTAAAATAAATACCTTCAAATTAACATTTTTATCATCAAAAGTTGTCTTGCGTTGTTAGCCGAGAGGTATCACAGCCGCCATGCAAGCAAGTAGTTGGTTGCAGACGGCTGTGGGTTCGAAAAAAAGTTTTTTTTTAAATGATTTTTTAATGAAATATTATTTTAAACAAATAAATATATTAAAGCAAATCATTTTTCAAAGTCTACAACTTATACAAACTCATTCAAGGATTTCAAAAAGATCTTTAAAAATATTTATGAGAATATTGATCTTATTTTAGTAACATTTCCTATTTCAAGAAGGAATGGGTGAACCAAAATAAGTGTTCCTATGTTTGCAAATATATATATAGATTACACTTAACTTACCTCTTTATTTATAACAAAAATATTTGTAAAATGCATTATAATCTTAATCTTTCTTATCTAAACAAAAACATATACACATATCAACAACAATAATATTTTTTTAATAAGGGGGGGGGGGTGCAGAGTTAAGTATTATGTCAGTTTTTCATCAGTCAATCAATTTAAAATCTAACTTTAGCGACCATTATGAGACGTGATAATGCATCACTTACATCTTTACTCTCCGAATCCTTATTTAAAAAAAACCTAATTATTTTATATGTTAAACTAACTACTAAAAAATTCATAAATTAAAATTATTAAAACACAATATACAGTAAATTAATGACAAAAAGTATATCACTTTAATATATTTACACATCCCATCATTTGAATTTTTTTTTCTCATATGTCATAGCATCGGCCGGGACGCGAACCCATAACTGTTTGCAACTAACTACTTGCTTGCAAGGCTGCTGCGATGACCTCTCGGCTAACAATGCTTGACGTTCATTTGAATATTTATCAAACAGAATTTAAATAATTCTAATGTAGTGCACTCGAATGTCTTTATCTAGATGTAGGTTAATATTTAATGGGAGCTTTACAGTTTTGGCCCTTGACGTATTAATATAATGACGTAAGCGGTCAAACTGTTCAATTTTCAAATTTATTTGTTTTCTTTCACTAATCTCTTAAGTTGCTTCAATTACCATCTTCTTCAGAATTTTCTCTCAATATGGAAAATGAAGATACTTATTGTTTTGCAATAATTTTTATATATGCTCAATTTTTTTTGGTTTTATCCAATAGAATGCTTGTAAACATCTTAAGCTAATTAATACCTTTGATTAGCTTAAGTCTAACTTGTTTGCTGACTTCACATTAATTAAATTTCTTTTGTTATCTGAAATGTTTTTAATCTCAATAACATTGATTTCTTGCTTTTATAAAACTTATTTTTACATTTCTATAACCTTGAACACTTTTTAATTACAAGTAATAACTGAATATTCTTAAACTCGGAAGTAAAAAGCCAATAAACTCACCATGCTAGATAATGCGTGTTGGTGAGCAGCCCATCCATGTTCGTATACTATATGAATAATCACATAGTAATAACAGCTGCAACGACAAGAACGTATGGAGTGGACATTAGGAATTTGCCCTGCTCGGCTCCTTTAAGGCCTCCAAGAGGAATCAAAGGGTCTCCTTTCAGTTAATAACAAACTCCTTTTTATTTAGGTACTTACAACTGCAGATCACTTTCAAGTGAAGGAAGATTGCAAGAGTTAGAAGAAGAACTGTCTTATATTAAATGGGACATTATTGGACTTTGTGAAGTTAGAAGAAAAGGTGAAGAAACAATTGATTTAAAAAGTGGACATATACTCTACTATAAAGGCACAAATATTGGAAATACAAGTGGAGTAGGATTCATTATAAATAAAAAATGGAAGAATAACATTGTGGAGATTGATGGTGTATCAGACAGAGTGGCAAGATTAGTTTTACAACTTAATAGCAGATACCAAATGCAGATAATTCAGGTTTATGCCCCAACAAGTTCTCATAGTGATGAAGTTATAGAAGATTTTTATATGGATGTACAAAAGGCTTTTGATCAGAGTAAACAACATTTTAAAATTGTTATGGGAGACTTTAATGCTAGAATTGGTAAACAAATGAAAGATGAAAATGCTGTAGGTAGTTTTGGTTATGGTAATAGAAATGAGAGAGGACATAGACTTGTGGAGTTTGCAGAAAAAGAAAAACTTTATATTATGAATTCTTTTTTTGAGAAAAATGTTAAAAGGAAATGGACATGGAAGCATCCAAATGAAGGTACAGCAGAATTGGATTATATTTTGACTAACCGAAAATACATATTTCAAGATTGTAATGTTCTTAATAAATTTAACACAGGAAGTGATCACCGATTAGTAAGATGTAAGATACATGTTAATGCAAAACTAGAGAGACAAAAATTATTAAGAAAAACAATATTTACAGTTGATATTCCTAATCTTCAGAAACATTCTAATGAATTTAAATTAGAACTTACAAATCGGTTTCAAGTATTAGTAGATTTTGAACATGATTCAGATTTGAATGACATTAATAGGAAAATAAGTGATACACTTTTAAAAACTGCAACAAAGATAGCTGGTAGAAAAAAGCAGCAATTGACCAGTAAAATTTCTACTGAGACTAGAGAATTTATGAAGAAAAGAAGGAATATGAGGATATACAACAATGATGCATTAAAAAAGATTGAATATCTCAAATTTTGTAAAATGGTGCGGAAAAGAGTTGAAAATGATATAAGAAAGTATAATTGTGAACTAGCAAGGAAAGCTGTAGAAGAGAATAAAAGTCTAAAGAGTGTAAAACAACATTTTGGTATTGGTAGGAAATTTATATCTGCAATAAGAAAAAAAGATGGCATTATTACTAAAAAGAGAGATGACATCATAAAATGTGTAGAAGACTTCTATCAAGAATTATATAGTAATAAAGAACAAGTGCCTCCTATACATATTATATCTTCTGAATTGCCCAGAATTTTGAATGAGGAAGTGAGACATGCAATTAAATTTATGAAGAAAGGGAAGGCTCCAGGTAATGATGGAATTGTAATTGATATATTAAAAGAAGCAGGTGAAGAAATAGAATTTTTTTTAGCAAAGTTATATACCAAATGTCTAAATGATAAAGATGTACCAGATGATTGGAAGAATGCAGTATTAATATTAATATTTAAAAAAGGTGATAAAGAAGATATTAGAAATTACAGACCTATCAGTCTTTTATCAGTTTTATACAAAATTTTTACTAAGATAATTACAACTCGTCTACAGAAAACACTGGATTTCCACCAACCAAGAGAACAAGCTGGATTTAAAAGTGGTTTTAGTACAGTAGATCATATCCAGGTATTGAGAGAAATTATAGAAAGGACAAATGAATATGAGTTGCCATTATGCTTAGGATTTGTAGACTATGAAAAGGCATTTGATTCTATAAACATTTCTTCAGTGATTAAAGCATTGGATCATCAAGGTGTAGATCCAGGATATTGTCATATTTTGAAGAATATTTATAAAAATGCAACAGCAACAATTAGATTACATAATGATAGTAGGAAAATCAACATTGAAAAGGGTGTAAGACAGGGTGACTCCATATCTCCAAAACTTTTTACAGCAGTGCTGCAAGAAGTATTTTGTGGATTAAAATGGGAAGCTAAAGGAGTGAAAGTAAATGGAGATTATTTAAGTCATTTAGATTTTGCAGATGATGTAGTTGTTTTTGCAAATAATGCTTTAGAGCTACAGGAAATGTTGCAGGAGTTATCAGATGAAAGTAGGAAAGTAGGACTAAAGATAAATGTTAAAAAGACTAAAGTAATGTTTAATAGATTTTCTCAAAATATGAAAATAAAGATTGATTATGATGAGTTAGAAGAAGTTAACAGTTACAAATACCTTGGTCAGATTATTAATACAGATGGAAATATAATGGATGAAATTAATCATAGAATTAAACTTGGTTGGAGTGCTTTTGGTAGAAATAACTTGATACTAAAAGGAAATATGCCTATGTGTTTGAAAAGGAAGGTTTTTAATAAATGTGTTTTGCCAGTTCTTACTTATGGATCTGAGACTTGGACACTTAATAGAAGAGCAATACAGAGACTTCAGACCACTCAAAGAAGTATGGAGAGATGCATGTTGGGAGTAACAAGAAGAGATCGAAAATGCAATGTATGGGTAAGAGAACAAACAGGTGTTACTGACCTCATTGAAAAAATTAAAAGACTGAAGTGGAGTTGGGCTGGACATATTGTTAGAAGAGATGATAACAGATGGACAATTGAAATTTTAAACTGGATTCCAAGAGATTGTAAAAGACCCAGAAAGAGACCACATGTGAGATGGATGGATGAAATAAGAAAGTGTGCAGGGGTGATGTGGAGAAGAGAAGCTAAAGATAGGAAAAGATGGATTGAATTTGGAGAGACCTTCATCCTGCAGTGTATTGTTAATGGTTGATGATGATGATGAATAACTAAATGTTTAATTTAAACTTTCTTTTTAAATTATACATTATTAAATCGACACTTACTTAATTACATAAAAAATTAATTCTTACTTTGTATCTAAACATTTTTTTTCTAATATCAATGTTTCAGAATTCAATTTGTTTAATAATTTTATTGCTCAAACTGAGATTCTATTATTTTATCACGATATAAATATCATTTGAACTTATTGATTTTGTTTCTTTTATAAATCCTTTTCTCTGTCATCCTCCTCCTACTTTTATTTTGACACTCTTATTTTTATTTGAAACATTTTTTTTAGATTACTCCCTATGCTTTTTCTCTCATTTTTTCTCACACTGTATTTCATTTTACTTTACTATTATTGGTCATATCAGTCAGCGTAGACTTTGGTTATCATCATCGCCTTTAATATTATTGGTCATCTCTCGGCATAAAGAGGAAAAACTGTGCTGTGTTTGTGTTATTAAATTTCCATTTTGTAATTGCACGCACACAAATATTGTTCTTTTTTTTTCTTTACAACCAATCACAATAAAAAAGCAATGAAAGTCAGATGATTATCATGTTGAAATTCTGTTGTTTTAAATTTGAATTAAGATAATATTTTAATTTAGTAAAGATTATTTTTAGAAGCGCTATTTGAGATTCTGACATGAGAAATAACATACAAAATCATATTTCAAATGTTCTCAAATAAACATCTGATTACATCATTATGTTGGAATGTTCATGGTTACATTACAGGAAACAGAATGACAAAAATATATTTCAATTTTTTTTTAATATGGGTACATGAAATATTTTAACTTTTTCTGATGTGAATAGTTCCAAAACCTGAACTATGCAAGTTATCAAGATTTAAGTTTATTATAATTCTTTTTTAGAGAGAAACTCATTTTACAGAAGAAAAACATTAAATTTAGTGGTTATATGGTTATATTCTTTTAATCAGAACATAAACTGCTTAGTATTGCAACAATAAAAAGCGGATACATATACACCTGGGTCTCATTTTATGCGATAGATAGGTTCCTCAGGAAACACGCGCAAACGAAATCGCACAAAAATAGACATAACTTACCTTGAAAAAGGGGGGATGCAGACTGTGATTTTTCAAAAATCGCATAAAAGCAAAGCACCAATGTAAAATTACTTTAAAATTTGCACAAAAAAAAATAAGGAAATAAAATATGACTAATAAAAAATTTCAAATTTGAAAAAAATTGATACAAGACAAACTTATTTTAACTATAATATTTAATTTTATTCAAACAATATATTTTTATGCATAATTTACAGTAATTTACATTTTTTTATACACGTTTTAATTATTATCGTTATTTTTCGATAAACAGGTTCGTTTGCAAACTGGTAAAGAAATCAGATTCTTCACAAGAGGAAATACAACTAGCACCAACGTCACTCTCATGTTGTGTTAATGGTTTTTTGGTGACAATGTAATTAGTAATTAATCTAACAACTAAAAATTAAATTCTTATTTTTGTCTTTAATTTTTTAATTTTCAATTTTAATTATGCCCACTGCTATTACTCACCTTTTAAAAATAAACTTGCGGACACTAAATGATTAATAATTGATTACGTTCTTTTTTAAAAAGCAAAAACAGAATGTGATTTAAAATGCAAAATTAATATGCACAATGTTTGAACAAATTTACATTATAATCTTGTAAAATTTAATGTGTGCATATATAAAATGTGGAAATCATGATTTTAATTTCATTATTGCATAAAATCTCACTATTATAAAGCACTGAAAATATTAAAATTACTAAGATGAAAGTCGAATTCCAATTACTTTCAATATGATGTAATTGTGCAAAATTTATTATTTAAAGTAATAGCATATTATTGAAGTTCGACTTCCGGAGAATCGTGAATCGCATAACTTCAAAATCACGTTAAATAAATCCGTGTAAAAAGAAACTCAGATGTATATATTTTCTTTTTTTGTTTATTTATTTTTTTATTTTTATTTTAACTATTATTTTTTTTATTTGTTTTTAAAATAATTATTTAATTATATATCAAAAATCCATTTTATAAGGTATTAAAAAAAAAGTTTAAAAAAAATTATTATTTTTTTTTTTTTTATTATAAAAGAGTAGGGACATAGAAAAAAACAAAAAAAAATTGATATATTTGTTGGGTGGGGGAGTTATAGTTGGGGTGGGTGGGGAAAAAAAAAATATTTTGGATATCCTAATAGAAAGGTAGGGGGAAGAAGGAGAGGGTCTCAGTTAGTTAGGCCCCCCTTTAGAGGTCAATATATAATGGTCAATTTGATCATTACTCTTACTTAAGTATTATACTCTGAAAGTTAATGCACATATTTTTTACTGGAGCATACCAACAAGCTCCACAGGTGATTGATAGTGCAATGGTCTTTAGATATGAAGGCCAACTGTGAATATCAAATAAACAGTCTCCAACTGAGAACTACTACTGCCTTTTAGAATATGATGTTGGTTGATTAAAGACTAGGCATTGCTTCTATACAAGCAGTTTTTTTGTCTCTTTTTCTTTCTTAGTCACTGAAGTTTATTGTATGGCTTGATCATTCAGTATCTCATGCAATTGTACATCTCCTTATAATAATTGTGACATAGAATGTGTTTGTGCAGTAACATTTTCATCCTTCACTACACTTAACATTTCTGGTCCAAGGTTCTTTTTTCCTTTTTTTGCATCAAGTCCTTGAGAATTAAAAAAACAATGACAAAGACAAGCTTAGTGGACTATTAGACCCCAGTTTCAGTTGCAATTTTTGGTGACGCAGTACAATCATTAATGTATCAGTTTACAATGACTAAGCATCACATGATCATCATTCTTTATGCTTACACAAGCTGTTTACACAGAGGCAAAACTCTCCAAACCATAGCACCATTTGGTGCAAGCCATTGACTACTCTGATTTGCACTGTTGTATGGAGAGTTTTGCCTCTGTGGAATCAATTTATAACTGAATTTAAGTGAGACATGAGGTTTGGTTTACAAAGATTGTATTTTATGCAGCCCTATTTAGTAAGCTCTCTGTCTACATGGAAGAAGAAGAGCCTAGAAAATGTAGTTTAAAAATTGCCTGTTGTACACAATCTGACTATGTTGTCATGCCTGGTGGATTATTCAATTCAGCAGTAAAGATAGTAAGGGTAAAATCAATAGTATAGGTAGTACTAAGTATCACAACATGCAAATTTTACTTGATATAAACTCTTCAAGAACAGGATGGAGGATGGCACTTGTAAATAAACACCTCAACGCCACAGAATAGTGGCAAATAAATTACTCTAGACATGATTGTAGATTGATAGCAGTAACAAAAATCCAAATGAAACAATTCAGTAATGTAATTCATAAATGTTCTAAAATCTTCAAATTCTTTCAATCTTTATTGAATTTCTTACCTTAAAGAAAACAAAAATAAACTAAAACTTTTTAATTTTTTTTATTTTCAATTATCTGATAACTTCAAGGTTTTGGCAGCTTTAGCTTATTATCTATTACAAGGCTATCCAAAATACATTTCATAAGCCACATGTCTGCAATGTGATTTTATGCAGCCTACATATGGATTTATTTTTGACATATGATAAAATAAAATAATTTATATTGAATGCATAGTCAATATTTCAATTATAGCATTAATAGATAACTTTAATGTTGGTAATTTTATTTGTTGTTTCCAAATCACTATATACTTAATTATTTTTCAATTATTAGATAAGTCAACAAGAACTTAATACATATTTCAAAATAAATCAACTACAGTTTGGAAAATTTTCTGCCATTTTCCTATTTTATTTTTACAATTTTATGTCTCAACAAAAGCAGGTTAACAACTACTTTGAATAAAACATGACCTTATTTTGGAACAAAATAAAATTTACATCATGCTAATAAATAAATGAAAATAACTGAAGTCAAAACTAGCACTTCTTTAATGATTTGTTAGTGTTTTATGGTAATGTGATATACATGTCATTTCTATGTGATACAGAGTATTGATGCTTAAAAAATACAATCATCAAAAAAGGAATGTAATTAAAATTTTTATTGCATAATATAGACTAATAAAAACAGAAACAACACAAATGAATAACATAAATTTATAACAGGTTAAATAATAATGGTACATTATCAAGTAATGCTTCAATGCATCACATAATAAAAATACAGACAATTTAATAAAAAAAGATTATAAATTTGTAATGTTAATGTTATCATAAAAAGTGTATTTGTAATTCATCATTGTTTTGTAATTGTTTCATTTGTAAAAAATAAATTTAAAAAGACAATTTTAAAATTGTTTATTTTAAAACAAGTGTCCAATTGTTAATAATGTATATATAAGTGTGTGTACAGACTAGACATTATATGGTAATTACAAAATATATTTAAAGATATTGTTTGTTGTTTGTAAATATTTATTTTGCAAAGATAAATTAAAAACATTAGTCTCAAAATTGCTATTTCAAAAACAAACCTTTTTGGTATGTATACTTATACTGCTCACTAAGCTTGGCAGCCATTTTTCTTATAAATATACAGTTTCAGGGCACACAAAAATGTTTACAAAAAATAGTTGATAAAAAACAAACATTAAATTGATAAAAAATCAAGTCATATGACCTAATTTTAATAAAGCTTCTATTTACAAATGTTATATATAGAGTAAGTTAAAAAAAACAAACTCTTATGAAGCTTCAAAAATACCCTCAACCTCAGACCGCGGTTTCTGCCTCTAGCGTCATCAGTGAGGTGCTAGGGAATAAAAATCCTAGAACTAGTCCAGCATTTTATCAATGCCTAACTATTGAGAAGAAAATCTGAAACTTTCAGACATTTAAATGTCCAAAAATCCAGCTATCTAACTCAAATAGCCGTATGGGACTGAACTAAGTTCAGATACACCATATATTAATAGCTCTAGCAATATAAAATCGCCAAAGCATTAATAGCAAAAAACTAAAATTAAATTGATAAAAAAATCAAGTCATATGACCTAATTTTAATAAAGCTTCTATTTACAAATGTTATATATAGAGTAAGTTAAAAAACAAACTCTTATGAAGCTTCAAAAATACCCTCAACCTCAGACCGCGGTTTCTGCCTCTAGCGTCATCAGTGAGGTGCTAGGGAATAAAAATACTAGAACTAGTCCAGCATTTTATCAATGCCTAACTATTGAGAAGAAAATCTGAAACTTTCAGACATTTAAATGTCCAAAAATCCAGCTATCTAACTCAAATAGCCGTATGGGACTGAACTAAGTTCAGATACACCATATATTAATAGCTCTAGCAATATAAAATCGCCAAAGCATTAATAGCAAAAAACTAAAATTAAATTGATAAAAAATCAAGTCATATGACCTAATTTTAATAAAGCTCCTATTTACAAATGTTATATATAGAGTAAGTTAAAAAACAAACTCTTATGAAGCTTCAAAAATACCCTCAACCTCAGACCGCGGTTTCTGCCTCTAGCGTCATCAGTGAGGTGCTAGGGAATAAAAATACTAGAACTAGTCCAGCATTTTATCAATGCCTAACTATTGAGAAGAAAATCTGAAACTTTCAGACATTTAAATGTCCAAAAATCCAGCTATCTAACTCAAATAGCCGTATGGGACTGAACTAAGTTCAGATACACCATATATTAATAGCTCTAGCAATATAAAATCGCCAAAGCATTAATAGCAAAAAACTAAAATTAAATTGATAAAAAATCAAGTCATATGACCTAATTTTAATAAAGCTTCTATTTACAAATGTTATATATAGAGTAAGTTAAAAACAAACTCTTATGAAGCTTCAAAAATACCCTCAACCTCAGACCGCGGTTTCTGCCTCTAGCGTCATCAGTGAGGTGCTAGGGAATAAAAATACTAGAACTAGTCCAGCATTTTATCAATGCCTAACTATTGAGAAGAAAATCTGAAACTTTCAGACATTTAAATGTCCAAAAATCCAGCTATCTAACTCAAATAGCCGTATGGGACTGAACTAAGTTCAGATACACCATATATTAATAGCTCTAGCAATATAAAATCGCCAAAGCATTAATAGCAAAAAACTAAAATTAAATTGATAAAAAATCAAGTCATATGACCTAATTTTAATAAAGCTTCTATTTACAAATGTTATATATAGAGTAAGTTAAAAAACAAACTCTTATGAAGCTTCAAAAATACCCTCAACCTCAGACCGCGGTTTCTGCCTCTAGCGTCATCAGTGAGGTGCTAGGGAATAAAAATACTAGAACTAGTCCAGCATTTTATCAATGCCTAACTATTGAGAAGAAAATCTGAAACTTTCAGACATTTAAATGTCCAAAAATCCAGCTATCTAACTCAAATAGCCGTATGGGACTGAACTAAGTTCAGATACACCATATATTAATAGCTCTAGCAATATAAAATCGCCAAAGCATTAATAGCAAAAAACTAAAATTAAATTGATAAAAAATCAAGTCATATGACCTAATTTTAATAAAGCTTCTATTTACAAATGTTATATATAGAGTAAGTTAAAAAACAAACTCTTATGAAGCTTCAAAAATACCCTCAACCTCAGACCGCGGTTTCTGCCTCTAGCGTCATCAGTGAGGTGCTAGGGAATAAAAATACTAGAACTAGTCCAGCATTTTATCAATGCCTAACTATTGAGAAGAAAATCTGAAACTTTCAGACATTTAAATGTCCAAAAATCCAGCTATCTAACTCAAATAGCCGTATGGGACTGAACTAAGTTCAGATACACCATATATTAATAGCTCTAGCAATATAAAATCGCCAAAGCATTAATAGCAAAAAACTAAAATTAAATTGATAAAAAATCAAGTCATATGACCTAATTTTAATAAAGCTCCTATTTACAAATGTTATATATAGAGTAAGTTAAAAAACAAACTCTTATGAAGCTTCAAAAATACCCTCAACCTCAGACCGCGGTTTCTGCCTCTAGCGTCATCAGTGAGGTGCTAGGGAATAAAAATACTAGAACTAGTCCAGCATTTTATCAATGCCTAACTATTGAGAAGAAAATCTGAAACTTTCAGACATTTAAATGTCCAAAAATCCAGCTATCTAACTCAAATAGCCGTATGGGACTGAACTAAGTTCAGATACACCATATATTAATAGCTCTAGCAATATAAAATCGCCAAAGCATTAATAGCAAAAAACTAAAATTAAATTGATAAAAAATCAAGTCATATGACCTAATTTTAATAAAGCTCCTATTTACAAATGTTATATATAGAGTAAGTTAATTTAATTTTAGTTTTTTGCTATTAATGCTTTGGCGATTTTATATTGCTAGAGCTATTAATATATGGTGTATCTGAACTTAGTTCAGTCCCATACGGCTATTTGAGTTAGATAGCTGGATTTTTGGACATTTAAATGTCTGAAAGTTTCAGATTTTCTTCTCAATAGTTAGGCATTGATAAAATGCTGGACTAGTTCTAGTATTTTTATTCCCTAGCACCTCACTGATGACGCTAGAGGCAGAAACCGCGGTCTGAGGTTGAGGGTATTTTTGAAGCTTCATAAGAGTTTGTTTTTTAACTTACTCTATATATAACATTTGTAAATAGAAGCTTTATTAAAATTAGGTCATATGACTTGATTTTTTATCAATTTAATTTTAGTTTTTTGCTATTAATGCTTTGGCGATTTTATATTGCTAGAGCTATTAATATATGGTGTATCTGAACTTAGTTCAGTCCCATACGGCTATTTGAGTTAGATAGCTGGATTTTTGGACATTTAAATGTCTGAAAGTTTCAGATTTTCTTCTCAATAGTTAGGCATTGATAAAATGCTGGACTAGTTCTAGTATTTTTATTCCCTAGCACCTCACTGATGACGCTAGAGGCAGAAACCGCGGTCTGAGGTTGAGGGTATTTTTGAAGCTTCATAAGAGTTTGTTTTTAACTTACTCTATATATAACATTTGTAAATAGAAGCTTTATTAAAATTAGGTCATATGACTTGATTTTTTATCAATTTAATTTTAGTTTTTTGCTGTTAATGCTTTGGCGATTTTATATTGCTAGAGCTATTAATATATGGTGTATCTGAACTTAGTTCAGTCCCATACGGCTATTTGAGTTAGATAGCTGGATTTTTGGACATTTAAATGTCTGAAAGTTTCAGATTTTCTTCTCAATAGTTAGGCATTGATAAAATGCTGGACTAGTTCTAGTATTTTTATTCCCTAGCACCTCACTGATGACGCTAGAGGCAGAAACCGCGGTCTGAGGTTGAGGGTATTTTTGAAGCTTCATAAGAGTTTGTTTTTTTAACTTACTCTATATATAACAAAACAAACATTGTATGTAATATTTCAATTTTTTAGTATTATTTTAAATAAAAACAATCTGCAAAAATTAATTATAATACTTATACTTTATTATTATTTTTTTATATTAAATAAAATTATTAATAGAAAAATTTAAAAACAATATATGAACATGCATTATTTTTTAATAAAGGTATGTGCGATTATTCATGTTAGCAGCCTGAAATCCCCAATGGCTTCCAAAATTGTCACAAATCAATCTTGTTGTTGGTGTAGTTGATACCACATAAATTCTTCTAAATAGAAATCCAGATATTGTTTCATCACTTCCCATTGTTCTTCATTCTGCTATTCAGTCAGATCCCATAGTCCTCCAACTGTACACTGGTAGCTAAATCCATAAAGTTATAACAGTGATTTATTTGAAAATATTAAAATCCTGCATGCCTTAATTCATCACTTTTATAGATTTTCCAACAGTTTGAATAAATTGTAAGTCCATCTCATTTTTTTTTTTGCATCCATAATAAAAGCCACTTTTATATGTAGAACAGTTGCAATGAAGCACTCATCGATCTCTCTGCACAAGCCACTGAATAACCACTGTTGTGAAAGTATTCTCTCTTTTTTTACTTTGTAATAAGAGTTTTGTCAATTTTGACAATTGTGTTAAAACTCCAATTTTCCATGATACTCAAGGTAGAAGATTAGATGTGCAGACTTCCCTCAGATTGTTCCAGTCTATAACTGTGTTGTTGGACAAACCCAATTGTTCTTTTCCCTGTTCAACGAACATTAAATCATTAGACCAATTGCAAATAAATCTGAGTGCAGTCAGAAATGTAATTTTGGAACACCTTGGAAATACTCCTCTGCAAGATGTTCTGTAAAAGAATGATATCAAATTTTCATCATTATGTAAATTTTTCAAAAATGGTACTGACAAAAAGAAACATCTTGAATTAAAACAAAGTGTGACAATGTTTATATGTTCCACTGTTTAAACATTAAATATAAATTTTAAAAAAATTGAAATAAAGTTTCTGAATATAATTTATAATTGATTTATTAATTTATTTAAATTCAACGCATATTCAGTCATAGAAAATTTCAGGGTAAATACTTCTATGCCCCTGAAACTGTATATTTCATAAAGAAAATGGCTGCCAAACTTGGTAAACAGTAAAATGTAGAAGTACCCCTATTTTAATTAATTATTCATTTTGATAAACATATCTTCAGTATGTATTTGAGATGCATATCTTGTGTCTGCCATTTGTACTATATTTTATTGTATGATTAGTACTGTTCTTTCATTCAGTTATTTAGATTGCATCATCTGCTTCATATCAAATTATTAAATATGCATTGATATTTGTTTTAATGTTATCTTTAATAACTTACTGCTACTTAATAAATTTCATTAGTTTTTATCAGTCAAAAAGCCTGTCTGGCAAAAAAAAAAAAAAGTAAATGTATCAAATCAGTTATAATCTGACCATTTGATTACAAACAGCAAGAATAAAATTCAATGAGTTGTTTGTTTCATGTTTCATCAATTGCCTAATGAAGATAATGTAAATTGTCATTATACAGCAAGTAATTTAAGATTTATATTCAAGAATTAAGAAGAATCATTGTTGCAGATTTAAAAATAAATTGATGCATGGAACAAGTTTTCTATTTTTTGCAAAAGTAAACACTTTTAAAAAATCAAAGTCATATATCACATGACTCAATTTTTAAGCTTATAAATAAAAAATAAAGAACCCTGCTAATTTGCTCTAACAAGCTCTATTGATAAATGCCAGCTAAACAAAGCATTTAAAAATCTCTATTTTGAAAACCACTCCCTAACCTCAGACCAATGGTTTCATGCTTTGGAATTCCTCAGTCAGGGTGTTAAGGTAATTTCAGACACTAGATCTAAAAATACCAAGGCAAAGATCTAGTGTCTGAAACTATCCTATCATCTCACTGAGGAGTGCCAAAGCATGAAACCATTGGTCTGAGGTTAGGCAATGGTTTTCAAGATAGAGATTTGTAAATGCTTTGTTTAGCTGGAATTTATCAATAAAGCTTATTAAAACAAATTAGCAGAGCTCTTTATTTTTTAAACACTTTAAAAGTTATAGTTTTTCTGCTCCATACTAAGTAACATTGGAATCAACTAAAGCTAAAAGGCCTTTTAATGATGGTTATGATAGTGAAAAAAATTACAATTGGAATAGCAAAACAATTTAATGAACGGACATTAGCTGAGAAGTTCAAAACATATGGATCTGCATCTTTCAAAATACTGACTGAATGAAAGCACTGATCAAATAGATATAAGTCAACTTTTTCAGGAAGACTTTATTAGTAATAAAGAAACACCATTAAAAATTGTGATTATGAACTATTGAGTATTTGATATATGTTCCTGTGTTGGGACAGATGGTGTCAATGCTATGACAAGGAAGGGAATCAACTTTAGTGGACTATTGAAACGAATTAATATTAACTGCTTTACATTTCATTGCATAATTCACCTGGAAATATTCTATAGGAAATCTCAGTGTCAAATTAATGATATGAAAGTTGCTGTAAAAATAACAAATATTAGACAACGAAATAATACATCTCTGGCTCATTGAAAGTTTTGTTATTTCTTGCACAAAATTGATGCTGCATATGATAATTTGGTTCTTCATTCTGATGTTCACTAGTTGGATGTTGGAAAATGTTTAGACCACTTTTTTCCATTTGCAAAAAAAAATATCCATATTTATTAAAAATGGTGGAAAGTTTGACACAATAGATCTTGAAAATCAAACACAAGATTTCGTATTTTTAACAGATCTTGCATATATAACAGATATGATTAGCCATTTGAATGAATTAAACTTAAATATAGACAATGGTCAAATATCCAATATAAAAATTATTGGTACCACAATGTTGTTATAGATATATACTTTATATAATAATCAATCCAAATAAGATTGAAACCAACAACTAATTATATTTACAGTTATTTAATTAACCCAGATTTCATCTCTTATTAAGGCCTTTTCAAGATAGAAAGTTTTATACATCATATGATCTATTAATTATATTTATTCCATCCATTGGACATTATTTTACCTTCAACAATATAATTAACATTATACATATAAACATGTGAATATATGATATAAAATAAAAATACATAAACTTAACAGTGCTGGATAAGCAACAGGATATTGCTATTTTATATGACCATTTTAATGGCTTTAAAGATAAATTTATTTATTTTTTAACATTATAAAGAACCAACTGAAGAAATGAATAATTTTAAGAAAGCATCATTTACAGTTTATGTAAAATATATTAAAAGCATTGAAGATTTTGAGAATCGATTTGCTGATTTTAAGAAAATTGGAGATGTTTCAATTTTTACTCAACCTTTAACATTCAACAAATCAAGCATTGGTGGTCAAGAGGTCAGCGACAGCTACTTTACAAGCAGGTTCGCTTCCCGGCTGATGCTATGACACATGAGAAAAAAATGTTGGAATTGTGGCACTTGCAATGAGATACTTTTAATATTTGCAAAAGTGAATTTTTTTTAAGTTACTTCCTAGAGAGAGAAAGAGATTACCGAAATTAAGAATCTTTAGGTTCAGGATGTGCTCAATGCTATCTTTGGGAAAGCATTTTTTCAACATGAAAAGTGATTAAATCAAAGTATAGATATTCATTAATAGATAATGCTTTGAGATTGATATAGATATTCTAGTATATAAATCTGAACACTGCAGAGTTCTTAAAATGAAATAATTATCACATCTTGTCTACTATCTAAATAAAAACTTTATAAGTACTGTGACTTTATTTATAAAATTTTAATGTGTTTGCTAAACCTAACTAATGATAAGACTCTCCAAATAATTTAATGAATATATATTATATTTATTCTAGATGTGGCCCATATATTGACTAAGGTTGAACAAATCTGATTAATTACTTCTTTTGCAACTTATTAATATTCTAAATGAATAATGGCCAGCATTGTTTATTTATTTATTTATTGAAAAAGCCATATCTCTCGAAAAATATAACACACATACGATATAGTCCTTCCGTTACATATATATATATGTATATGTTTATAATTAAAATGAGCTATCTTTGGGTTAATATTGTGGTTTTATGTTTTATGTAATTAACTGATATTTAATAAACACATTTAGTTCTTAGCAGTATAATTAATTTTGCAGATATCGATTTAATCTTTTGTTACATTTAATGAACTCTATTTGCATAAATATTTAAAAATTTTAATTTTGAGTAAAAGTTTCAATTAAAAATTAATATTTAAATATTCATTCTTAGTTTTCTCCGAAGTTTAATTGATCAATTAATTACCATATTTTATGTTTTTATAAAAACTTGGTATGACATTTTTTTTTTTGTCTACAATATGTATGTGTTTATTGTTAAAAGAAGGTTGCCTTGACAACAATTTGAAATTGTTGATTGTTATTGATGTGGGGATTGTATGAATGTTAATTGATTTTTAATGATTTTATATGTGTGCATGTATATAATAGTGATTTTTATCATACATACATATATTATCACAAAATGTTATTTGATTAAGAGCAAAAATGATTTTATTTTAGCTGCACGTGTTTTACACAAGTGAGAAATAAGCAATGCAATTAAAATAAATCTTTCCTTCTAAAAACGTTTTTTATTTGTTTTACATAACAGAATGATTATTAATTTATTCTTCACATAAAATAAAAAGTTTAAAGCTAAGTGATTAAAATACATAACTAATAAAATCATTTTCTTCGAGATGTTATCTATGTAAGCCATGACTTCCGCATCTGGTAAAATAAAAGAAAATATGACCAGGCCTTTTACAATTGATTATGTTATCAAAAAAGAGAATGTAGTATAATCCAATATTATTTCTATATGAAAAACTTGAACTAACAAATTCTAATTTTTGATGACCAATAATATTAGAAACATTTTCCAATATATCTCAGCACTCAAACTATCCAATCAATCTTTGAATAATTCACATTTCCTCCTTCACCACTATTCATATTACAAATAATAAACTTCCCTCTTACATCTCTCTCTCCCAAAAGGAGTATCAATCTTTGAGTATTACATGATCTTTAATTTCCTCTTCATTTTCTATCTGCAGACACCATCAAAGATGTCTTGAAGTATTTTTAAAATATGCTCTCAAAATATATATGTGAATAAACAAACTTATGGCATTGGGATTAACATATTCATCTGTTATGTTTGTGAAATGAAGTTCAAATCTACGTCAAGTAAAAAACTGGCAAATTATTTAGGTTCTAAACAGACCTGATTTTTTTTTCAGGTTTTCATACGATCAAATCATAAATATCACAGATAGCTACTTGATATTGATCAGTAAATAAGTATCTAGCTGATCTTAGATGGGGGAGGGGGATAATCGGAAAGCAGATCAAGGATTGATTTTCTAGCTATTGGAAAACCTAGCAACTAATGCTTCCTTGATCTCCATTTATTTTTTCACGTGTCATAGCATCAGCTGGGAAGCGAACCTGCTAACCCAGGACAACTGCTTGTAAGGCTGCTGTGGTGACCTCTCGACCACCAACGCTTGACATTTCCATTTATCTTCAAGAAGTTGTAAAATAAGCAACATTTCTTCTGCAATAATCTTACTATTCAGTCACTGACAGTTGAGATTCAATAGAAATGACAGTGCTATTATGGTAATAGCATTTAACCATAAAATCAAATGAATTTCTAAACATTACTTACATATGCGTAAAGATATATATATATATATATGACACGAAAAAGTTGAAAATATACTTTCCAATAAATCTTTCTAAATTTTATATTTAAACTCTGTTTTAGTATTTTTACATTAATATTTAGAATGGCAGTGTATCACAATGTACTTATATATATATATATGACAAAATATCACAATGTACTTATATATATATATATGACAAAAGAGTCAGCATATATATATATGACAAAAGAGTCAGCATTCACTATCTCTTTTATTTGCCCACCACCAGATCAGCTGATTTCAAGCTAATTTGCTCTCATCAGTGAAGGATAGAGTTAGAAACTAGATCTAAACACTGACTCCAAGTGTTTATGCAAACAGTTTCTATCAGTTTGCAAGCATGAATTTTTCAGACTGGTAAAGTCTTCAAACTCAGCCTAACAAGGCAGATAGCTACATGGGTCTGATCAGAGTTCAGTTTCACCACATAGTCAAAGCCTCTGCAATATATATATATATATCATTGCAAAAACCTTTAAAGGTACATTTATGAAAAATAAAAAGTTAAATTCACGTAACTTGCTATCACTTGTATTTATGATCAATAGATGGCGTTTTACCAACTGATAGAAACTGTTTGCATAAACACTTGGAGTCAGTGTTCAGATCTAATTTCTAACTCTATCCTTCACTGATGAGAGCAAATTAGCTTGAAATCAGCTGATTAGAGGGTGGGCAAATGAAAGAGATAGTGAATGCTGACTCTTTTGTCATTTATGTAAACAAATTTACACTTGTTCAGTGTTTTTGGTAAAACGCCATTTATTGATCATAAATACAAGTGATAGCAAGTTACGTGGATTTAACTTGTTTTTGTTTTTCATATATATATATATATCAATACTTTTAAACATTATTGATTCATTACAGGATGAAGCTCTATCCCAGTTTAATTAATCCCTCTTTTCTGATCTTAAGTTTCACATCACATCTCCACAGCACATTTCTTTATTTCAACTATCTAAGCAACACATGGTCTCTTTCTATGTCTTTTAAATCTCTGTTAAGCCAGTTTAAGATTTCAACTCTTCATCTATTAACATTTGTTCTAGAAATATATCTAGTCCAACTTTACACCAGTCTCTTAATTCTTTCTATGATATCAGTAATATCTGTTTGTTTTCTTACCATGTATTTCATTGTCAATCTTTTTTTTGCTTCTAACATACATCTCTTCATACTTCATTGAGTGATGTGAAGTTTCTCTACTGCTCTTTTGTTTTCTATTGCTCTTTTGTTTAGTGTCCAAATCTCAGATTCATAAGTAATAATTTGCAAAACCCATTCATTAAAAACCTTTCTATTAGGACACAAAGACATATTTCCTTTTTAAATTAAGTTATTTTTACCAAAAGCATTTTCAACCAAATTTAATTCTATAGCTAATTTTATCCATTATGTTTCCATCTGTAGTAATAATCTGACCAAGATATTTGTAGTTGTTAACTTCTTCTAACTCACTATAATCAATCTTTACTTTCTTCTTTTGATAAAATCCATTAAACATTACTTTAGGCTTTTTAACATTTACCTTTAATCCTATTTTCTTCATTCCATCTGATAACTCTTGCAACATTTTTTGAAGCTCTAAATTATTATTTGCAAAAATAACTACATCATCTGCAAAATCTAGATGACTTAGATAATCTCCATTATTTTTATTCCCTTAGCTTTCCATTTTACTCCACAAAATACTTATTGCAACTTCTGTAAAAAAATTTGGAGATATTTATGTATATATTATATTTTATATTACAACTGTATGGAAAAGAGGGTTTGATCTAGTCATACTTCATCAGCCATACTTCATCATCTAAATATAAGCTCTTCACTTATATCAAGTTAATATAATCAAAAATGGTCAGCAAATATATTACTAACTATTATACACAATGGGGGAATTATAATTTAATTTTTTTTTTATAAAATTATTGTAAATAGTCAAACTGGGTACTAATTATATGTAAATCTCATAGACCATGGTTTCATTTCAAGACCATTAACCTCACACTTATTTAATTAAAAGGATGATCCTCCATCAATATATTCATTTATATTAGATGCAAGCTTGGTGCCATCCTAAATATAGAAAATATTCATAGGAGAAATTTGAACTCCCTTTAGTATTACTACCATTTAACCATGACTAGTTCTGATGCATAAAATTTCCATCTCTACCTTGTCAAAATAAATGTTACATAAATATTACATAAGCAATCTATTTAACATATGGTAAAAAAGTTTTCTAATCTAAATGATGATAAATTAAGAAAAAAGAAATAGATGTCAGATTAACAAATAACAAAAAAATATTTATTATACAATAAGAAAATTAACTAGATAATTGTAATTTGATACAAACATTTAAATACAGAGTTTGGTTAATCTATTTACTTATTAACATTAATTATAAAATAAATAATAAAAAAACTATTACATCAACTATTTGAATTTAGATAAAGCAGACAAATAATTAAAATTTTTACCAACATTTTGTGATCACATCTTTGAAAGTATTTTTGTTGAGCTCAACATTTTTCAGTTTTCTTTTGGTTCTTTTTCATTTTATTAATTTGTAATCATTTTGTTTCTTCCTATAGATTCAGGTTTTTTTCACAATCTTCTTTGGCTTGCCTCACACTGCAGATGTAAATTCAGGTCAAGATTCAATCAATAACTATATTCATGCACATACAATGTTTTTTTCCCAATAAGAGAATGCTTCCACTTATAGATCTTCAATTAGCAAAATTATTAGTGTATTGCAAACATTATAGAAATGGCAGGTTATCATTTTAGGTTTTTGGGAGAAAACAGATAATTACTGATACTGCATCATGTCTAAACCAATGAACAGACATGGGTGAATTAGCAGTGCATCACCAATAAAACTGCAACCCAAATAATGTTATTCATGGTAAAGGATATATAAAACTAATAGCTCATTGATTTTAATATTTGCCAGAGTAGCATCTGACTTTTATGTAGCTTGAACTTTGTCAGCAATGTTCACAATAGATATATTTTTCAGACAGTCTATACAATTAAGTGTGGAAACATTATAGAAATAAAATATTTAATGTCCTTTTTATAATAAAAAAAACCTGATTATTGTCTAAGACATATCTGCTCTTACTTCAGCTTACCTCATTTTTTAAATTTTTAATTAGTTTAATTAAAGCATGTAAACTATCTAATCCAATTAAATTCTAAGTCTATAAACCATATAATCCAATGAGGTTTATTTTGTGCAAAATTTTTGCTCACTGCTTTATTTTCAGATATGTATAATATTCCAAGAAAACTAACACACTTAATTAAATTAATACACTGTACAGGCTTATCCCTTCTCATACAGATATATATGTAATATATAAGGGAATTGAACTCAGTCTTTTTAAAAATTGAATTATTTAAATTCTTCAGAACACCTCCTAATACTAACTGACTAATAAATAATTCCAAAGATAAAATATAAAAAAATCAAGCCCCTCATGTGGTCTATAAAATAGCATGCCCTCAATTAGACTGTCAGGGATCTTACTACAGTGAGACTTAGGTTAACATCAACACAAGAATATTCCAACACAGGTATACATACAACATGGTTAAAAATAAAAATGAAGAAACATCAATCTTCTGGGACCACCAGTCATCTACAGGCCATGTATTTGAATCCAGAATAGTGATGCCAAAAGAAAAGTCAAAGAAGCTTTTTACATAGCAAATGATCTCAGTGCCATTAATAGAAGAGAGGCATGCTTTGCTCTCTCCAAACAATAGACTAACTAATTAAAAATTCAAACTCATTTTCATATGTGTACAATAAATTACAACAGTCTTCATTCGTAAAGCTATGAGTATGAGATTAGAATATTAAATCTTGTAAGCACTAAGCAGGAATATTAAACATTATAATATAATTACAGCTTCACTAACGCATGCAAAAAAATTGCATATGTATAATTCCAATTTTTATTGGTGAAGAGAAAAACATTTTAATACAACATTAATCTAGGATATTGAATACTTAAAGTGACTCTATCAATACCCCTTCATTAAATGCAAATATAATAAATACAAAAAGAAAATGTGCATATATGTTTCAAGAAGCCACAATAGTTAATAAATACAAAAATCAAATGGATAACCTATTTATAGATTTATTTATATAGAGAGCTAAATAATACTAACTTGTGATGAAATTTGATCCTTATTATCTCTGTCCTAATACCCCTTTTTTAATAAGTTCTGAAATATGTGTAACCATTCTCATGGTTCATATAAATAACCTTTACTCTTGCATAGATTTTCCATGATCTTATTCATTCTCTACTTGCATGTATAATATATATTCTAGCACTTTATAACTGAGAATTGTACTATAAATAAACTTGATATTAATACCACAGGCTTCCATTATTTTTCTCTTGAAAAATTCAAATACTAGGTCCACTTCACACTATCAAAACAATTTTCCAGATGAAACAAAGATTATATATATTATTTAAATTTAATTTGTAAATACTATATTATCTATAAGTATCCATTTGACATCATCTTTAAATAAATATAGTAATTATTATTAATAATTGTATATTTTTTGAACTCAAAAAGCTCAAGCTTCCTACAACAATGCCCTCCATGTTATACAACCAATACACATAACCATATACATGTGAAACAGATAAATGATCTTCAATATACATGTTTCATGCTGAAGCAGCCCTCATTGGTTGCTCCAGATCACCATCTCCCACACATATATACAATTAGTGCTCAGTTTATATTAAGATAGCAAATCTGCAAATTTTAATGGACAATGTTCAATCTTCTCCACTCTCCAAATTTTTAGGTGTCCATATCATTGAAAATCTGATGATGAAAATGCTCAAAGCACTTGTTGATGGCAATATTATTGTCATATCTATATTGACTTTAAGTCACTCTGACCTCTCACATATAGGACCTTCATAATTTCATTCAAATACACAGAGGACAGATGGGAAGAATATAGGCTGAATTGGTAATATTAGATTATAAGTATATTGTCATTATATATTAAAATCCTATATGTAAGAGGTCAGAGTGACCTAAAATTAATGTGGGTATGACTAATATTGGCACCAACAAGGGCTTTGAGCATTCCATCATCATATTTTCAATGATATGGATAGCTAAAAATTCGGAGACTGGAGAAAATTGAAGCTTGTCCATTAAAAGTTGAAGATTGGCTATGTTAATATAACCTGAGTACTGATTGCATATATGTGTGGGAGATAGTGAACTGGACTAACTGATGAGTGCAGGTTATCTTGAAATACTTATATTGGTGATCATTGATCATTTTCACATATATGTGGTCATGTATGTCAGTTGTGTAGGATGGAGTGCATAGATGTAGAGAACTTGAAAGTCTGCATTTAAGACCATTCTACTTACTATAAGTTCTATATAGACAATAAACTTATATTTGAATATTGTATATATATATATATATAATAAAAAGTCAGATGTCACATGACTTATATATAGCTTACATTTACCAATATGTAAACTTAAGAGCATGCTATAACTCTAAACAAGCTTTTATTTTATTTTTATTATGATAAATGCTATTACAAGAGAAGGCATTCTAATCATCTTTATCTTAGATTGTCCCCATCCCCAGACCGGTTTCGACCTATGGGTCTCTTGTAGTAGCATTTATCATAATAAAAAAGGCTTGTTTAGAGTTATAGCATGCTCTTAAGTTTATATATATATATATTAATTTTAAATGTATACACAAGTAAAATATATAAAAATATATAAACTATATACACAGACATTATTTTATTTTATTTATTATATTAAGATGAGATTTATACACCTTATTGATGTAACATAAAAGCATTAATAATCATATCAGAATACTCCATGAAATTTTAAAAGCACAATAAAAAGATCAAAAAACCAATTAATATGTTTTCAACTTGCTTTGTATTATGTTGTAGAGTTCAATACTGTAAAATCACTTCTTTGTTGTTATTGAATATGGTAAAGAAACAAAAGATTTCTCTAAAGAATATTTTATTGTAACTATAAGCATGCTTTTTATGGTAGAGGCTGATACTTTTTCTATATTATTATGATTATCTCAAAGTTTTTCTAAAGAAATGTAATGATTGCTTTTATTGGGAAGATATCACTGGTTAATAGAACACATTAAGAGCTTTAAGGAAATATAGTACTAAAATATTTCAAAAATTTTGATGCAGAAGTTAAGAAATAGCATCATAAAATATCAAATAAACAAAATAATGGACTAGCATCTTCTATGTCCAAACACATATATATACATTGCTCTCATATCGTTTCTATAGTTGTCCACACAATTCATCTCTAGTGTGTTACAATTATTATTATTATTATTATTATTATTATTATTATTATTATTATTATTATTATTATTATTATTATTATTATTATTATTATTATTATTATTATTATTATTATTATTATTATTATTATTATTATTATTATTATTATTATTATTATTATTATTATTATTATTATTATTATTATTATTATTATTATTATTATTATTATTATTATTATTATATATTTTTTTCTTTTGAAGTTAAAAGGCCATACTAATTTACAAGTGGCACTTATTGTTGCTGTTGATATTATCATCATCAACAGTATTCTATTCCATGGACTCATTCAGAGAGTAGTCATATCACTAATTTGCCCATTTTCCATTCCATTCTCTTCACTGCCCAACTTTTCAATTCCATGTCAATCTTTCCATCTTTTATATCATCCAATAATGTCAATTTTTTTTATCTATTTTTGTTGCTTCCACTTACCATTCAGTCCAAAACATCTTTCATTAAATAATATTTTTTTAATATATGTCCAATCTAATTTCTCTTTCTATTCTTAATTCACTCAATCAATCTTCTTTTTTATTTATTTTTCTTAAAACTTCTTTATTTGTAAATGTAAACGTTTTTTTCATTCTTTCTCATGTCCACATCTCAAAGTCTTCCAATCTGTTTCTAATTTTATTATTCATTGTCCACATTTTACAATGATACAATAGTACACTCCACACACCACACTTTTCTTAATTATTTCTTCACAAGTCCACAAAATACTTTTTCTCTTAATAAATGCCTCCTTTTTAATGCTCTTCCTTTTTTAACTTCATCTTCATTTCTGCCATCCTCACCCAACCAACTATCCAACTAACTAAATCTTTTTACTAGTTGAATTATCTTATCATGGATATTAATTTGCAGTCATTTTGCATTCCCCTATCCATAAATTTACACTTACTCTTCTCAACATTAATTTTCATTCTATATGTCATATATTCTTCCTCCAACTTGTTCAACATATTCTAAAAGCCCTTTTCATTCTCAACTATAAAATCCATGTCATCTACAAATCTTATACATTTTTTTATTGTAACTCCAACATTTGCTATATTAATTTGATATATTAATCCCAAAGCAATGTTGTTTAAAAGTTTTTGCAAATAATGTAACCCTTATATATATATATATATATATATAGTCAAAATAAGAGTCGTAGATCACATGACCCTATCTCTTAAGCTTGTAAGTTATAAACAATGAGGATTGCCAATTCCTCTACAAGCTTTATGACAAATGTTTAGCCAGAGCCAGCACTTAAAATATCTCTGTCAGGAACCCTTCTCTAATCCCCTGACCATGGCTTTGAGCTTTGGCACTTCTCAGAGAGGTGTCAGGGTAGGTTCAGACACTAGATCTATCAGCCCCATATAGCTATTTGAGTTGGATAGCTGGGTTCAGATTTTCCACTCAATAGATAACTTTTAGATAAGTGCTTGGCTTTGGGTTGGCATTTTTAGATCTAGTGTCTGAACCTATGTTGACACCTCTCTGAGGAGTGCTAAAGCACAAAACCATGGTCAGGGGTTTGAGGAAGGGTTCCTGGCAAAGATATTTTAAGTGCTGGCTCTGGCTAAGCATTTGTCATAAAGCTTGTAGAGAAATTGGCAATCCTCATTGTTTATATATATATATATATATATATATATATATATATATATATATATATATATATATATATATATATATATATATATATATATATATATATATATATATATATATATTAGAAAATACAGTAATTAAAATTTGTTAAAAAGAACAAAAAATATAAAAGTCACTTAGGAGTGCTTTCAATTATCCTTGTAGTCTTTATCAACTAATACTTTGAAAGGTCAACTTTCCCATAATTCTGTGATCTTAATGTTTGCTGCCTGCATATATATATATATATATATATAATTTTTACCAAGATAATTACAACTCGTCTAGAGAGAACATTGGATTTCCACCAACCAAGAGAACAAGCTGGATTTAAAAGTGGTTTTAGTACAGTAGATCATATCCAGGTATTGAGAGAAGTTATAGAAAGGACAAATAAATATGAGTTGTTATTGTATTTTGGATTTGTAGATTATGAAAAGGCATTTGATTCTATAAACATTTCTTCAGTGATTAAAGCATTGGATCATCAAGGTATAGATCCAGGATATTGTCATATTTTAAAGAATATTTACAAAAATGCAACAGCAACAATTAGATTACATAATCATACTGGGAAAGTCAACATTGAGAAATATGTAAGACAAGGTGACTCCATATCTCTGAAACTTTTTACAGCAGTGCTGCAAGAAGTATTTTGTAGATTAAAATGGAAAACTAAAGGAGTGAAAGTAAATGGAGATTATTTAAGTCATTTATATTTTGCAGATGATGTAGTTGTTTTTGCAAATAATGCTTCAGAGCTGCAGGAAATGTTGCAGGAGTTATCAGATGAAAGTAGGACTAAAGATAAATGTTAAAAAGACTAAAGTAATGTTTAATCGATTTACTCAAAATATGAAAATAAAGCTTAATTATGATGAATTAGAAGAAGTTAACAGTTACAAATATCTTTTTTCAGATTATTAATACATTTGGAAACATAATGTAGGATATTAATCATAGAATTAAACTTGGTTGGAGTGCTTTTGGTTGAAATAACTTGATACTAAAAGAAAATATGCCTATGTGTTTGAAAAGGGAGGTTTTAACAAATGTGTTTTACAAGTTCTTACTTATGGATCTGATACTTGGACACTTGATAGAAGAGCAATATAGAGACTTCAAACCACTCAAAGAAGTATGGAGAGATGTGGGAGTAACAAGAAGAGATCGAAAACACAATGTATGGGTAAGAGAACAAACAGGTGTTACTGACCTCATTGAAAAAAATTAAAAGATTGAAATGAAGTTGGGCTGGACATATTGCTAGAAGAGATGACAATAGATGAACAATTGAAATTTTAAACTGGATTCCAAGAGATTGTAAAAGACCCAGAAGGAGAACACACGTGAGATGGATGGATGAAATAAGAAAGTGTGCAGGGGTAATGTGGAGAAGAAAAGCTAAAGATCGAAGAAGATGGATTAAACTTGGAGAGACCTTCATCCTGCAGTGGATTGATAATGGTTGATGATGATGGTGATGATATATGAATGCATAGTATTATTTCTGTGAGCTTGCTCTTGATGAATTTTTAATTTTCTTCAATTCTATTCATAACAACATCAAATTACTATGGAAGTAAAGAATAATAACCAACTTCCATTCTTAGATGTTTTAATTGAAAGAAAAAAGAATGGTTCCTTATCCCATGGTATATATAGAAAGCAAACACACTCTGGGAGATAGCTACAGTTTTCTTCTCATCACCTTTCAGCACAATTATTTTCAGTGTCATTGTTAAATAGAACTAAGAGATTTTCTGATGACAACCATTTTCGCAAAGATATCTGTTACTAAAAAAATGTTTCTTCATAATGGTTTTGATCACAGGATTCTTAATCATGCTTTTTTTATACAATAAGGAAAAAGATTGTGATACTTTAAAAATTAAGACTGTTTTTGCCATATATAAAGGGAGTAACTGATAAAATTGATAATGTTTTATGAAAAAATAATATACACACAATTTATACTACATTTAAAAAAATTAATACCCTAAAGAGAAAATTCCTTTGGTGGGTTATGGTAGTAAAATTCCATATGGAATTTGTCTACCTCAATACATTGGACAGACCAATAGTAGAATAAGCATAAGAAAGGAAGAACGCATTTTAGCAATTAGAGAAAAATCTAATTCGTCAGCCATTTATCCACACATTAAATTACCTAACCATGACATCAATTTTAATAACTTACATATTCTGGAAAAAATTGAAGAATAAGACCAGAGATTGCTAAGGGAAGCCGTAGAGATTATTAAAAGGTCCAAGAGCATACTGAAAAGTGTGAATTAAAAAAATTAACAATATTTGGAAAAAAGCTATTGGAAGATAAAACATTTTTTAAAACGTCTCAATCATTTAGCTATTATATTTTTATTACATGGAAGTACCTGAAAATAATGCTATGAATTCATCATTTATCCATGAGAATATTAGAATTGATATATATATATATGTGTGTGTGTGTGTGTGTAAATCATATGTCATATGTGCATGGCTGAAAAAATCAATAAAATATAAAAAATCTATTGTTATGGTAGTCCTACAATTAATTTAATAAATGGAAACTACTACCCATTTCTACTGTTGTCTTGTTCACTGACGACTTACATTCTAATAGGGCTATATACGTGATTAATATATGGTAACGAATTAGAAACTTCTGGATTAATGTATATATAATAGTTTTAAATTAAGATAAAGGTAAAAAAATAAATAGTAATAATATAAAAATTATATAGAAAATTTGTTAACTAAATTGAAATTATTATTAACTGGCAGAAAAAAAAAACAGATGTTATGTAATTTTCCAGATTGTGCAATCAATATTAGCCGAATGTCTATTTATGAAAGAATTTTCAAATTTATTTATAAAAATTCCCTCTTGGAGAGGCAATTCAAGGCAATTCTTATAAATCAATTTAACGTTCTGTAATAAATGGAGAATTGGCTAATAATATTGATCCACACAGTTCCTGAAAAATTTCATAACATCTGTTGTTTTTTTTTAATTTTATCTATGTAAGTCCAATTGATAATGATTACAACTTAAATAAAAGTAATATATTATTATTATTATTTATTTTTTAACTATTACTATAATTTAAAAATATTATACTTGTAGTATATTTTTAGAAGGAATTTTTTACATATATACATCATTAATCCACCTAGTAAACTCATAAGCTTAATTTATGCCCTATACGAATTAACTTGGAATTTTTTTATATATTTCAGTCCAGCTTAGAGTTTACTTTATGAAATTTGCATTTTTTATCTGATTTAACTAACTATTCCATCTTCGCTAATAAAGATATATTTTATATTCTTAGCTGGAAGATAAAACAAATGTGGAAAACATTTTAATTCTATCATAGACTATTTTTCATATATATTCTAACCTGCCGTTTGCATACTCACTTCCGGGCAATATAATATAAAATAAAAAATGGGTTAGCTCAGTTAATGATTATGTTTGGTTAAATGCAAATATTTAATACATAAAATATTCTGCATTAATATTAAATGTTCCACTAGCTCAAATTCAAAAATAAGAATAAGGTTCAGTTTATAAAATAAATAAATAAATATTTATTATTTCATGAGACTTGGAAGTGAAAATACAGATGACAAGAAAGATTACATTGAGCCAATATCCCACAGGATACTACCTCAATGGCATAAGAACACTATCCCTCCTATTACTATCTCAAATAAATAAACTTATAGTATTCTTATGACTTTAATAAATCCTACTCATTAAGATTAAACTAATAATTAAATCTTAATCTTTTATCTACTATGATTTAACTCAATAAAATCTCAGGTTCATAAAATTATTCTAAGATAATCAAATTACGGTAGTAAAACATGATAAGGGATTTTTATGTCATACTCTACTACACTTAAACTAATAATAATAATAATAATAATAATAATAATAATAATAATAATAATAATAATAATAATAATATTCTTCATTGGATGAACTAATTCTGTATATCTTTTCTTCACTATAATTGTATTACCATAATAAAATAAATAAAATACTATAATATAATCTTTTATCTTCATATAATAATATAATAAATACGTGGTAGTTTTTGGTAATCTGAAAAAATATGTGTGTGGCAACTAATAGCATATAATTCGATGTACTATTATGATAATTAATTTATGACCATAAGATAATATAAAATGTGATTACTTAAATAAATAAATACCAAGAAAATATTCGAATTCTTAAAATAATTCTTTATTTATTTTTGTGCAAAATATTATGTTTAATTTAATGACTCTGTGTTTTAGATGCATTGAGATGGGAAAAATAAATAACCATAACACACAAATTTTTAAAAAACAAATTTAACAAAGTTTATTATAAGACTAAAACAAAATAACACTTTATTTACAATATTTACATTTTTAACATCCTTAAATTTGCACCGTTATACATTTTTTATTAGAACCTAGTTAAGTCTTCACTCTGACTTGAAGTAATAATAAGAAAACAATACAATTTTATTGATCCCTTTGTGATCAATCTTATGATAAAATTACATTTATTTATACTTATTTAAAATATATTATATCTTTAACTATTATTTAACTATGCTTCTTTTTTATTAAACATCTATTGAAACATAGTACAGAAAAACAAAATAATAATAACAATCGAGAGCATGGATATTTTTCACTAGACAATTTCATTTTGCAATGTTAAAAGATATCATGTAAAATATCTACTGATAATTTATTACTAAATTGTGTGGATATCGTTGTTCACTACACAATGATTATTAAATATAATACATCCCATTTAATATTACTCTAATACTATATAGTTGTAATCACTGATATATTCCCTATTATTTAATAATATAAAATTGTACCTATGCTTATTGTTTATATCGTTTTACTTTATAACCTTAAATCTTAAAAATATGCAGTACTCATTTAAAAAATGAAATAAAATATTTAAAAGTTATTTAATATTTCAAAAGCAACTTTGCTTTACATATTTCATTCCTGAAATTTATTTTATTTCCAAAATAAAATCTAAAAAACATATTTTATGGTTCTTTTTCCTTTTGGATCCATTGGATTTTCAATTCCAATTTATACCAATTATACTTCTTCTTACAAGTAAATGAACTTATCTCATTCAGACAATAGCATATCTTAAACTCTAAATTATCTATTATTTCTTTTAAAATATACCATACTGTGTGATGTAGTTACTTTGGGAATCTAGATAGTGAATAGATGTGTAGGCCTTAGAGGAGAAAAACTATAGTATAACTCATAGCACATATCAGAGAAAAATAACATGGCACAGTGTATCTATAAGAAAATAGAGGCATGACCTATTCTTTCTAATGTCCTCCAACACTATCAATGATGTTAAAGCTATTTCTTCAGCTTATTTGAAACATCAATACTTAAAGAAAACAGACACTGTCCACAAATAAATATATACCTACAGGGCTTTGTTAACTGTATTGCATATCTACTAAAATTACAAAATACTATTCATATTCCCTTATTACATCCTACTTTAATATCATCTCCTGGGTTCATGTTCACCATATTACTACCAAGTCACTATCTTATCATTATTTCCTAAAAGATTTATCAAATCTTACATCGACAAATAACTAACTTGCATATTCAAAATAATAAACAAAATTCAATTATAATTAGAGCGATCTCACTAATCCACAAGAAAAGTTTGCTTTACTTTCTTATTCTATATTCTAAACACATACAAACTAGTCATATAAATACTTTGAACATCCAATAATATGAAAGTTTTTAAAAGAATCACATAAATATTCATCATCATGTTGTGTTATATTACTAGTATAAAATTATAGTATGCATATTCTCAAAATAAATCCTAATCTCATAATTTAAAAGTGTTGTACAAATGCGTTTACATATAATTTAACATTCATACTTCCATACATTATAATTCATAGGCAATCTGCAAAAAAAAAAAAAAATACATCATAAAATATATCAATATTCATTAACTATTACCAAGTGATATTGACTTGGCATCACTTTTGCAGTCTTCTTTTTCCATCAATTAGATACAACATTGCATACATGAAAATACAATCCATACTTTTACTTAAATGTTCTTATTTAAATTACTAAATTATTCTACTATAAGATTATAATATTATCAATAAATTAATATTCATGTTCTTGCTCTTATAAATCAAAAATAATTACATTTAAAAAATAATAAATGAGTAAAAAATCATATTTATGTAAACCTTCAGCTGAAACTAATGTTCTTTAGAAAATTCAAATATTTTTTATTATTATTTCCTTAGAGAGTTTTTTTTAAATATTTTCTTCAAGAGCAATTTTTACAACTCCCCCATTGCTAGGCTTCTCTTGGTTGATGATGAACAATTGTCCCCAACCTTGCACATGCGTTATACTCCTTCCTGTAGTAAGAGCGCAGATTTAAAATGAATAATAATAAAAAATATGTCTTTTAAAAATCTTGAAAAATTAAATAAAATAATCATCAATCTGTCCTGGAAAAGTTTTATAGAATAATAGTTTATGTTTCTATTGTCCAGAATGATGATTATTAAAATCATAATAGAATCATAACATTTAAAAAATAATCCCATAAAGCTTCTATTCTAGAATATTCTATGTCGGCCTGATGATGATGCATCATGTCCTTTTAGCTTAGCTTGAACTATCTGGGTAAACTTTTTGTGCAATATAAAATATTTCTATAAATTCCATATTTTTATTTACTCATATATTCCTTTTCTCTGTAGGTTTCTTCTTTAATAAAATTTATTGCTATTTATTACTTATTTTCAGCGGATTCATTCTTGTCTTAAAATTCAGTTTTTTTTAACAATCTTTTATAAAACGCATATAACCCTATATTCCTCAGGTTTTTATAACATGTGCTTTTGTAAATATTTCGATTAGTCTTTACTTAAAATAATTTCTTGGAAAATATTTATAATGTTTTCCTTCAAAAAGGATAAAACATTTATTTCTATAACATTGTTTCCATAAAATATTATATAATATACTTGTCATGTTACTTATTAATCTTGGACAAGCTTATCTTGCTCTTATATAAAAAATAATATGTACTTCAATTTTTTATTGGCAAATAGCTTTTCTATTAAGCTTCCTGTACAATGTCCATAAAAATAATTTATTCACTGGAATAATCCTCTGTGTTAATATTATTAATATTATATTCACAATTATTATATTTATTTTTAAAATTTCCATTAAATACATTTTAATTATCGGTATTTTCATATTTTTATTGCGAAGTAGATTAAGTTTCTGATAAATACTCCTGGTAAAAAGACTTTAAAATTAGCAATGCATATTAAAATGAAATTATTAAACTATTTTTATTTTACACTCTCTTTGCAAATACTTTAAATAAATGTCCTATTAGCTTTGCAAATAAATTGTACGAGAGCACTAAAAAATTGACTAAAATAATAAAAATTTAAAATTACTATCTCCTCGATAGCTACTGACATGATCACTGATACATTTGTTCACCCCTGATACCCCCCTGCAATGGTATTTATATCCTAGAAAATACCTCATCCTATTGGTTGATTCTTACTTTTCATTTGATACCAATTTTTCATAATGTTACAATCTTACACAATTAAATTTCAAAATAAAAAAATATAACATATTATAACTTTACAAATATTATTTAAAATATTACTTTTAAATCAATTATTACTTTACTAAATTGCTTAAATACCTTTAAAATAACTTTTAAAAATAATATTTAATAAATTTATCCCACTCTTAATATTTAATTTATCTAGTTTATTTTAAAACAAAATATTTAACTTTGATTAGCTGTCTTCATTTTATAACATTATTTAAAACATTTAATGATGACTAATTTAATATTTGCTTTTATGATAGGTAATTATAATATCCAATTCTATAATGAAATTTTAAAATATTTTGAACTTTACTAATCTAAACACTAGCAAGCATGTGTGTATAACCATATATTATTCAAGTCACATGGCTAATAGCTGAGACAGATTATCCAATTTTCTGTCTGGGAATAATAATAAATTGCAACACTTGTTGTATTAAATAAAATAATACAATTATAAAATTTGGAAGAATAATTTGGAAAATATAGAATTAAATACAACTTTCACTACCATAAAACTTACTTTTAAAATATATGATATTAATTATAATTATTAAATATAATTTATAAAAATAAATATAACATTTATTTAACTATAAGTTTTAGACTATTAAAATTTAACCTTTAAAGATACTTTTAAAACATTTATAGCTGCATTATTTCTTATGGCCAGCTTTTCCAACCATATAATTAATATTTTTAGCTTTACTTAACTATTTTAAGGTTATTCATTACAATTTTATGCACTACATATTTTATTTAGCTTCAAATCGTACTTTTAAGATATTATTAATACAATATAACTAACACATCAAGAGAACATATTCTAAATTTAAATTTTTTTAATAATTTGCTGTGATGAGCTGATTCTGACCTATAAAAAAGGGCACTATATATATAATATTCAAATATAAGCTATACAAAACTTAATGTAATAAGAAGGGTCATGAAATCAGACTTTCAAGCTCTTTACAAGAATATATTCAATCTTATATAACTGATACACATGACCACATGCATATAAAAAGATAAATGATCTCTTTCGTATTGAAGCAGCCCTCATCAATTGGTCCAGATCATATATATATACACACACAATCAGTGCTTATATTAAAATAGCAAATCTTCAAATTTTAATGGACAAGCTTCAGTCTTCTTCACAGTCCATTAAAGTTTGGAGATTTGTTATTTTAATAAAAACTGAGCACTGAGTATATATATATGGGAGATGGTGATCAGGTCCAACTGATGAGTTCTGGTTCAGCACAAAATACATATATTGAAGATCATTGATCTTTTTTCACATGTATGTATTTTGGTGTGGCAGTTGTATAAGATTGAATGTAATAGGCATAAAGAGCTTGAAAGTCTGAGTTCAAGTCCATTCTAATTACAATATTTGATATAAACAATATACTAATGTATGAATATTATATATTCAGCCTGTATTATACCCATCACTTTTCTGTGCATTTAAATAGGAATATTAAAATCCTATATGTGAGGGGTCAGAGTAACTTAAAAATCAACATGGATGTGACAATAATATTGACATCAACAAGAGCTTTGAATGTTTCATCATCAGATTTTCAATGATATGGATGGCTGAAAAGTTGGAATGTAAAAAATATTCAAGCTTGTCCATTAAAGTTTGAAGATTTGCTATCTTAATATAAATTGAGCACTAACTGTATATATGTGTGGGAGATGGTATTTTGGACCAACTGATTAGTGCTGGTTCAGTATACAATACATATATTGGAGATCGTTTATCATTTCCCATGAATGTAGTAATGTGTTTGTGTTTGTATATTGAGTGTATAGTTGTAAAGAGATTAAAAATCTGAGTTCAAGTCCCTTGTAATTATATATATATATATAGTAAACAAAGGAATAAATAGTATACCCCAACAATCAATTAACTCAAATCCTCCTAATCAATCGAGGCCACCACATTTGGCAAGCCAAATTGTAACCTAAGAAAAGAACAATGATAGGCAGATAGATGTGGGCTAAAGATCTCATTATATCAAACATAATAGCATTAATAATAATAATAATAATAATAATAATAATAATAATAATAATAATAATAATAATAATAATAATAATAATAATAATAATAATAATAATAATAATAATAATAATAATAATAATAATCAGTTCAGGATTGTAACAGTAGCTAAATAATAGCTCATAATATAGGCTAGCTCTAATACAAATATGCTGCTATAAGAGGTAAATAGATGCATCATTAATTATGACTAATACAAACCATTACATTAAGAGAATAGTTCTTGTACTCTCTCATTACCATCCAACTTCTAAAATTATAGCCAGTATATGACATAAAAGAAGAGTTAGGTTACTTTCAGTACAACCCATCATTCAAAAATATAAACAAATCTTATAATCAAAATTATTCTTCTAAATGATCAGATTTTAATATATTTTTATTAAAGTATTTCAGTACTTCTAGGACACAGAATCCTTTTTTAGAATAGTTTTATCTTAAGGATAGCAATTTCTTTTAAAAATAAATTTTATAAACAAATCTCAGGGTCTTTTAATAATGAATTCTCTAATAAATAATCTTAATATTATTTACTTTTTACAACCAACCAAGAATATGACCCTAGTAATAAATAATAGCAATAAATGCAGTATAGAATATGAACTCAAATAACCACCTACACAGAAGGACAATAATGAACTAGGACTTAGACTCTAGCCATGAAACATGAGAATGAACCATCAAAAGAGATGGGTTAAAATAACAATAAGTACTAGTGACAATAAAACCAATAAAATAATAAATATTGCAAAAATATTATTAAACATCTAAAATTGTGACAAAACAATTCAATAATAAAAGTATACATTCGCTTCCTGAACTCTGACAAGCATTTATGCATTTATAAAATAACTCAAAATGGGGACAGGTATCATACACTCTAAATATTTTATATACTATTAATATTTTGAGAACTTAGCATTAAATACCTGTTAAACCTATACATAAATGATTTAGCAAAACATAAATGAATATAATGCACATAAAATAAGATAAATGATAAATTAAATACCTTATACTCATTTACCAATAAAATAAAGAGTCCTTAAATCTTGATGTTCATATCATTACACTAGAGAAAGTGAAATAAAGTTTTTGGATAGCTAAAGTTTCTATAGAACATCAAGACAATGGTATAAACTTAAACAATAAACAGCAATTTAAAATATGAGATAAGTAGATATTTGCAGTTACTGACACAAACAAAAATATAGTCATTTTAAAATAATTAACATAGGTTGAACAAGTAAAATGCTTAATACCATAAGCATTGCACAATTTTATAATAGTGTGTAGAATAATAATACTATGAGCATCATACAATTAGTATAACATATTTGGTACATGAGATTAATATTTCTTTCTGAATAGCACAATTGATAAATTTCCAGTGAATACAAATGAAAAGAAAGTATTTGATGTGGAGAATGATGAGGAGATTTAAATCAGTATTTCTGAAGAGCAAATGAAACATGGTAACAAATTAAAATGGAACTTTTTGAAAAGTAAACATATGTTAATAACTTGGAGCAAACACATTGAAAATATACTTTTTTTTTTCAAATACTGCAAATGCAATAATATTTTTAAAAATCTTGCATTTGTGAAATACATCAACACATAAAGATCAAGTTCTTGCAATTATAAACAACAATAAATAAACTACTCTTTCTTATTGCATTGCCAAATGTATACCATATAATATTAAATTGTCCATTCACTTTACTACTGTTACACAATATTTTATTTACCATTCTTTCTTACAGTTTACAGTTTCAATTGCCCCCACAATCTTCTTCAGAACTTTATATCTCCTAATCTCAACTGCTGGGCAATCAAAAATGTAAACTGTAAAAAAGGGTGGTAAATAAAGCATTGTGTAACAGTAATAAAGTGAATGGACTATTTAGTATTATATGGTAACAATAAATAACATTGCATATCTTCTTAAAAGCAGAACATTTCATAAATAATATAGCATATTTTACAACTATAAGTCTTTACAAATAGTACTCAGATTAAACAACCATTGCAGAAAACTCGAGTTATATTTTCCTTTTAAAGACCATTTTATCATAGTTTTATTTTGAATAAAACAGATATTTTTGCTCTCACATTATTTTCATTAATAAAAAAATGCATAAATAATGTCTCTTATATTAAGAATACATTTAGTAGCAAATAGTTTATATTTTTTAATGTGACATGTAATAAATAAAAAAAAGGTCTTCTTTCTTTGAAATAATGTCAATATGACATTTTAACATGAGCATTCATAAAATAAGTAGATAAATAATTTGTTAACCTTTTTATTGCACAAATTTCAGTTGGTCAAGTGAGTTAAAACTCTAAACTTTTGATTGTTCAATTACAGAATCAGCAGTAATAATATATTCATCTTTTAATATTATATTCATTTTAGTTTTGTTTGTAAAAAGTATATTAATAATTTGTCAGATTATGAAAGCAAACAAAAGTTTTTTTCAAAATAAATTTCTATTTATTATTATAAAAATATTTGATAGTGGAAGACCTCAAAAGAAAGTTTGTAACTAATTAGAAAGTGTTGTGGACATCATTGATTTTTTTTCTCAATTTACGTTCGTGTAAAAGTAAAGAATTTTTTACTAAAATCTTACTATTTTCTAAAATAATTATATTTCCAGCTTATTTTATCAAAATACATTATAATATGTAAACAAAATATTCTAATACATTTATTATTGTTTGAAAATCAAATAAAGAGCTTGGGATGGTGAAAATTCTTGACAGGTGTCAAAATTATAGTTAGCACTGGTTTCTTTTTCAATTTATGTTCATGTAAAAGTAAAGCATATTTCACTAAAATCTTTCTATTTTTCTAAAATAATTATATTTCCAGCATATTTTATCAAAATACATTATAATATGTAAACAAAATATGTTAATACATTCATTATTATTTGAAAATCAAATAAAGAGCTTGGGGCATTGAAAATTGTTGGCAAGTGCTTCTCTATTATTCAGATTGAGAACTAACCAATCAGCATCTAGGAAATCCTGCCTTTTGTCATTGTGGTAGCTTTTTATGTTAATATTATTGATTTTTTTTTTGTAAAATAATTCTAGAGAGGGCAGTATCTTATGGTACTTTTTAAGCTTTAAAATGAACCTAAATATGCTACAATAACATAAAAACTGCCAGACTTAGAGTGAGTTAAAGCCATGTTCAAGTTGAAATGTATCTTTTTTTTAAAGAGTTAATGATTATTAGTAGACATTAACACATTAGTAATTAAAATCTTTGAATTTTTTTCATTATTTTCTGGATCCTAAACTTTTGGATAAAAGTTTAAATTCATTAGTAATATTGAATTAATCCAAAAAAAATGCTCTCAAAAATGATAGTGATATTCTATATTAATATAAGCATTATTTAAGTTCTTTAATAATAGCAGATAAGTTATTTTCAGAATTAATAAAAAATAGTTTAAAGTTCTACTAATTTATTTAAGAATTAGCTTTTTTAAAATATACTTTGAATATAATAAACAAAATAAATTTGAATTAATAAAAGTTTATATGATGCATACAACTGTCTTAATATGATGAGACAATAGATAAATTTCTGCAATGTGCCCTTGAGTTGAAAAATAATTTTTCATAGTAAGGTTAAAATAATTTGAAGCATTGAAAGTCTAGGTTAAAAATATCTGAATAGATAATTATTTTAGCAATGCATATTTTATTTAAAATAGCAAATAGTAATTTGTTATAAAAAGTTACAACTTGAAAGTCCAAAATAAGAATCAGGTGTGTTTGTAAGTTGGACAAACCAAACTTTATAGAATAAGTCATGTGATAGAAACTGATTGGATGATTGACAACTGAAATATCTATCCCAGATGATCTAATTAACTGAAAGTTCAAATGTTTGAGAAATTGGGTGTAATTTTTTAAAAATAAATCTAATTAATATGTTCCAGACCTAATTGTGTAGACAGGCTAATTAACATTTATATTATTATTTTTTAAAACAATTATTTAGCAAATTATTTATGAATAAAATTGATTACACTATAAAAATAAAACACATTCTTTCTTTTAAATTCTCAAAATACTATTAAATTTGCACTGCTTCTTTTAAAAATAGATACAGTTAAACATTAAATCCTTAAATTAACTTGAAACATTAAATTTCCAATCAGGAATATATTTTAAATAATTAAAAAATATTCATGAATACACTCACACATACTATTATTAAATTCTTTATCTAGGAATAATAATTTAAATATATTAGTTAACTATTGGTTCAATGATAAAATTGTTAATTAGTCAAGTTTTAAGATTTTCTAAAATAAAAACTAAATTATAATACTATTATAAATCAGCTTCGGTAATAGCACTTCTAATTAAACTATAAATGGATTAATTACATCACTAAAAATTAAATTAACACTTTATTTAAAAGTAGTTTAAATGTTGAAGATCTTATCTGAATTTTAAACTTATTTTAAAATTATTTTATAACATTTTAATTGAATAAAAGGATATAGGCTGAGACTATTTTAACAATTTTATGGTTAGTCTAAAATTATTAAAGCTCACATATATGAAATGATTTTTAAGTTAGTACTATCTTATAATTACAACTATGACATGACTAATAAATTACAGATACACTTATAGTTATAAATAGAAGCCATGAACTCAGCCTTATATACTCCAAATCTAATACTAATCATAAAATATTTTTCAGTGACACAATAATTATCTTTTAAAGATGTAATGAAATTAAAAGAAAATTCAAGAAGACAGTTTTGATTAATCATTTTGGATCTGAAGTCTATAATCCAATAAAAGCTTCTTTTGATTATAATGGTGACTGGAGGTTGGCTTTGAATTGTGGGAATTATATGTATGTGTTGTAATGGTCAGATTCATCTATCTCGCTAACACACTGTAGAATTCAAACCCCAAACATGAAACTGAACACTCTAGGAGGGGTTGCCTTCTAGAAATCCTAGGTTCAAATCTAAAGTCTAAATTCCACAGCGACACCTATGTGAAAATGCATCTGATGCTACTAATAATATAACCTTTTACCGGTGCCTGGTGGTCAGGGAGAAACAAAGAGACTCTATACTATGAGATAAGTTGGGTTGCTAATTAACGTCTATGGATAGTACAAAAGAAATGTATAAAATAGATATATAGACCGAGACAGTGATAGGGATCAACAAAATAAAAGATCAAAATTAGTTTATAAGATTTAAAAGATTTATTTATATTGCAAGAAATATATATAATGCCCACTGTCTGCTTATATGAGACAGGAACGCTTACTAAAATGTCTGTTAACACACATTCCATACAAATTACATTAAAAGGCTGTTAAGTGTGTAGTCTATTCCTCGGGCTAATATAGTATTATGATAATGTGCTAAAAGAGATGGGAAGATGTGTGAGGTGCTTTGAGTAAATTATAAAAGTTTAATAAAACATTTGAACATTAAGGTTTAATATAATGTTTTTTGATTTCGAGAATAGCATGGACCAAAGCTTATTAAGCAATAAAGTGGGGATGTGATCAAGGCATTTATTTTATAATTATAATTAAAGTTATATTGGGAGGTTGGTATTGGTAATAATGAATTTATTAAAGATGGAGGGTGTGATACGTTTAAATCATGGATGCTTTATAAAATATAAATAAGTAAAATTATAGTGAATATGTGAAATGACTATGGAGGGCGTCTTGCTGTTGATCTGTAGGAATGTGTTTTCACGGACAGCTGAAGTCTGGACTCATCTAAAACTTAGTGACTGGGTGATGGCTGTGTCTAACTCCCAGGTGTGACATTCGAGTACACACTCTGCCTGGGAACCGCAGAAGGTGAAAGGGGAACAGACTTGGCCGTTTAAAGCCCTTGAAGAGAAACAAAGCTGTCTCAACAACCAATTCACTTACCAGCAATACTCAAGTGATGTATATAAAGCATACAAAATGGATTTACTTAGATTGAGAAAATGCCTAATCAATTCCCCAAAAATTATTTAAAGAGAGTCCACCCATTCTCGACCTCAATTACGAACTTTGAAATGAAAGCAGAATATAATTTAAAATAGGAAAATGCATGCTTGCGGGTTTGAAAAGAAAACATATATTATTTAAGCAATCATGCATTTGTGACACATTTAATCATTGGCCATGCACATTCTCTCATATTAGGTTAAAATCGATACATGTGGATTTTAAACTATATAATTATTACACATATTGCCTAAGATTAGAATAGCCCTTGAATGAGTGATTCATGAGATAATAAAAATGGAAACTATTTATAATTTTAAAATGCCTTAATATCGTCGTCTTGCTTTCAACAAAGGGAATAATTCACTCGGTCAAAGACTATTCTGGCACACTATCATAATAAAATAAAGAGAAATATTAATAAATATAAAATATTAACCCAAGGATAGAGAGCAAAATTACTGATTATATTAGAACATTTTAAAGGAATACATGATAAAAGTAAAGTAAAATGGAAAACAATTTAAATAGCTATAGCATATTAATTATAGGAGAGAATCACAAGAGCTCTTGGGTTAATGTTGGGGTTACCTCTGAAGAAGCATTTACAGGTAGATTGATTGTTGGCAGGTTTTATATGACTCAGCAGCAAAATCTGGTATTGTTCATATTTCGGCAGTAGCAGCAGTTTAAGAGTTTCCTATGTGACAGCATTAGATGGTATAGAGCAGCGGCCGGCCATTCCTGAGGGGAAAATAGCCTTTTTGCTGGCTCTACTCCATCATTTCAAAGCTAGCAATTTTAAAGGTTGGGTAATTCATAGATATTTTAAGTGATATTGTAGAACATGGTAAAATTTATTTGAAGACAAAATCTCAGCTTCAAATACTTAAGTTTGCAGGTACATAGCTAGAAAATCTCAGAACAAATATATATTAGAAATCTTGCTAGAATAGAATAATACTAGAATACTAGGAATCTTGCTAGAATAATGCTTGAATATTAGAATATTTGCTGGAATATTACTAGAATAAAGAACAAAAGAAAACCCTCCTACATGTAGTGAAATTGCACAATACAACTGCCCTGGATCATTACAAAAATATTCCAAACTTTGCTCACTTATCAGCTGTAATCAATGCTATCTGAATGTCTAAAGGAATTCAACAAAATTTTAACTAATTTGTATGGTTAATTTCCCTGTCGACATTCGGAGTACAACTTTGATTTAATTAAAATAAACTTTTGCTAATTGAAAGAAAACACCTTAAGTGGACATCTGCTGCATTTCTGGATAAGCTTCTATAACATTAAATAGGTAAAACTATTGTTCCTACCAGCCTTCATTTATTTTAAACAGAAAATATATGGCATGATTTTATTAAATCTAAAAGAAAATTATTTTACTTTTTAATTTTCAATATTTGAATCCATTTACGAAACGAATATAAATTTTATTTTAAATCAAAAACAAATATTATGACTGTAATATATTTTTGTAAACAGATTCAAACAAAATAATTTTAAATAACAATTTATTATTCCAACATAAGTTTTAAAATAAATATCCCAGTGTGTGCACAATTACGACCTATATAACCTACTTTTTAAATAAATCTAAATTATGTGAACATACACATAATCCATAACATTTTATTTATTTGGGCATGAGTTATACAATTATATATAACACAAGCATTGTACTCATGGTTTAAAATTGGGCAGGATTTTCGTATATAAGCAAATTGCAGACACACTACGATACACTGGGGTTTAAACTAAGATATGAGGATAGGAAAGAGGTGAGAAAAGGTGAAACGAAGATCTGCAAAGCAGATCCTACTGTTTCAGTACGTAGGTAATCAACGAATTTGTTTACACTTTTCATTTGAGATTCATTTGTTTACTATACAAATTTTGTAAATTTTTATTTTTTAATAGTTTATTGTTTTTTTATTTTATTTTTATTGTAATTATTAGTATATTATATGTGTATGTATATACAGGTATGTCATCAATATGCTAAAAACATTTCCAACATATATCCACATTTATAATACAATCATCTATTATTTTACAACTTGATATTTTTGTGACTATCTTTGAATTTCATTTTCTGAAAGTTGTAATTACCTTGTTTAATTGTAACTCTGCATTTATATTGTTCTTCAGCCATTGCTAGCATGACCGGTGACAATGATAGTATTGTCACTGGACAGGCAGTAACCTCTGGTCAGGCAGTAACCCCTGAAAAAGAGTTATAAATAATATCATTTGAAACATCGTGTAATCTACTAACCTACATTGTTTATTTGTGTATTATTATGAGTTGTTTGTATTTGAAAAGATTCGATAAAGTTTAAAATTTTCTAGACATTCGACATAATCATGAAAATAGTCTCTCTATCCAATTGTATATATATATATGTTAATTCTAATGTTTTCACGGATAAAAGATATCATATTATTATTACTATTTGCGGGATATTCCGTGTAGTGAAAAAGTTAAATGCTGACATTTCAGCACAATATCAAGTACCTTCCTCAGAGTGTCCTCTTTCTTAAATCATAAGAGTGCATGTGAGATTTAAAATCGTTTTTATCGTTTTCTTTCTCCTCATATTTAAATTCTATTGGTTGAGAAGTTTTAAAATTTATTTTCTCTTCCAATAGTTTCTTCCAAATGTTGTTAATCTTCTTTAACTCACACCTTTCATTTATGCTCTTGGGCCTTTTAAAAATCTCTATAGCTTCTCTTAGCAATCTCTGGTCATATTGTTCAATTTTTGCTAAAATATTTGTTTTTTCAAAATTTATATCATGATTTGTTAATTTAATATGAGAATAAATAGCTGATGAATTGGATTTTTCTCTCACTGCCAGAATGTGTTCTTCCTTTCTAATATTTATTCTACGATTAGTCTGTCCTATATATGTATGTGGACAGACCCTACATGGAATTTCATACACACCATGACACTCCAAAGCAATTTTATCTTTAGGAAGAGGAAATATTTCACTAATTTTTTTATAAGTAGTGTAAATTGTGTGAATATTATTATTCTTTAAAATGTTACCAATTCTATCAGTTACTCCTTTAATATATGGCAAAATTGTCTTAATTTTTGATGTATCAAAATCTTTTTTCTTTTGATATGTATAAGCCCTATTAATAATTTTGTAATTAAAACCATTATGAAGAAGCATTTTATTAGTAGCACAAAGGTCCCGGTGAAAATGGCTATCATCAGAAAGTCTCTTTGTTCTATCCAATAATGTCTTTGCCACTGAAAATAGTTGTGCAGGATGGTGATGAGAGGAAAAATGCAGATATCTCCCAGTGTGTGTTGGTTTTTTATATATACAATGGGATAAAGAACCATCTTCCCTTCTTTCAATCAAAACATCTAAAAAAGGTAATTGATTATTATTTTCTATTTCCATGGTAAATTTAATATTGTTGTGAAGAGAGTTTAAAAAATTAAAAAAGTCATCAAGAGCATGCTTACCATGAGACCAAATAACAAAGATATCATCAACATACCTCAGCCATATAGATGGTTTTTTAACTGCTAAAGTCAAAATTTTATTTTCCAAATCCTCCATAAAAATAGAAGCTAATGCTGGAGAAATTGGTGAACCCATAGCTAGACCTGATGTTTGTTTATACATCTGCCCATCAAAAACAAAAAATGTATTCGATAAGCAGTGTTCAATCAAAACCACAGCAAAATTAGGCAACTGAATATTTTTTAAAACTTGAATCACTTCATTTACAGGTACACTAGTAAAAAGTGAAACAATGTCAAAACTTACCAAAATATCATTCTTGGTCAATTTAATATCCCGGATCAGCTCAAGAAAATGATTAGCATCTTTAACATATGATGACATCATTGTCATTTTCTTGAGCTTATCCGGGATATTAAATTACTAAGAATGATATTTTGGTAAGTTTTGACATTGTTTCACTTTTTACTAGTGTACCTGTAAATGAAGCGATTCAAGTTTTAAAAAATATTCAGTTGCCTAATTTTGCTGTGGTTTTGATTGAACACTGCTTATCGAATACATTTTTTGTTTTTGATGGGCAGATGTATAAACAAACATCAGGTCTAGCTATGGGTTCACCAATTTCTCCAGCATTAGCTTCTATTTTTATGGAGGATTTGGAAAATAAAATTTTGACTTTAGCAGTTAAAAAACCATCTATATGGCTGAGGTATGTTGATGATACCTTTGTTATTTGGCCTCATGGTAAGCATGCTCTTGATGACTTTTTTAATTTTTTAAACTCTCTTCACAACAATATTAAATTTACCATGGAAATAGAAAATAATAATCAATTACCTTTTTTAGATGTTTTGATTGAAAGAAGGGAAGATGGTTCTTTATCCCATGGTATATATAAAAAACCAACACACACTGGGAGATATCTGCATTTTTCCTCTCATCACCATCCTGCACAACTATTTTCAGTGGCAAAGACATTATTGGATAGAACAAAGAGACTTTCTGATGATAGCCATTTTCACCGGGACCTTTTTGCTACTAATAAAATGCTTCTTCATAATGGTTTTAATTACAAAATTATTAATAGGGCTTATACATATCAAAAGAAAAAAGATTTTGATACATCAAAAATTAAGACAATTTTGCCATATATTAAAGGAGTAACTGATAGAATTGGTAACATTTTAAAGAATAATAATATTCACACAATTTACACTACTTATAAAAAAATTAGTGAAATATTTCCTCTTCCTAAAGATAAAATTGCTTTGGAGTGTCATGGTGTGTATGAAATTCCATGTAGGGTCTGTCCACATACATATATAGGACAGACTAATCGTAGAATAAATATTAGAAAGGAAGAACACATTCTGGCAGTGAGAGAAAAATCCAATTCATCAGCTATTTATTCTCATATTAAATTAACAAATCATGATATCAATTTTGAAAAAACAAATATTTTAGCAAAAATTGAACAATATGACCAGAGATTGCTAAGAGAAGCTATAGAGATTTTTAAAAGGCCCAAGAGCATAAATGAAAGGTGTGAGTTAAAGAAGATTAACAACATTTGGAAGAAACTATTGGAAGAGAAAATAAATTTTAAAACTTCTCAACCAATAGAATTTAAATATGAGGAGAAAGAAAACGATAAAAACGATTTTAAATCTCACATGCATTCTTATGATTTGAGAAAGAGGACGCTCTGAGGAAGGTACTTGATATTGTACTGAAACGTCAGCATTTAGCTTTTTCACTACACAGAATATCCCGCAAATAGTAATAATAATATGACATATATATATATATATATGTCTATAAACAAACTAAATTTTACAGAAAGTCTCATAAGTTTTCAGGTTATTTTTATCATTCTATATAATAATCTGAATTGGCAAGCCATAAGAGCAATGAAATGAAAATTTATATATGTGTAAAAATTTATTTAGGCAATTATTGAATGAATGGAAATCATAAACTATAGGATAAACCACTTAACTTTATGACATTACTGTCATATTTAATGTCTTCAATTATTTATTTCAGTGGGGAAATTTATATCATATTTTACACTAACTATACATTGAATAATTAATTTTTGTGAAATTATGATGTGTGTTTTATTTTTCAGCTTAACCACATATTAAAGTGGCTACTGCATACACATATCTATGTCCACAATTCTCACTAAAACATTAAAGATGTTTAAATTAATTACTGTTCTTAAAATGTTAACTACTTGAGATAAGAAATGTGGGATAACTTTTTTCTCATTACTGCCTAGGGATTCATTTATTTTTTTAAATATTAATTATTAAATATATAGGGTATATGAGCACAGACTTTCACATGACCCACCACTCTCCAAACCATCTCATAACACTGATACACTTGAACAAATATATGTTGAAAAGGTAAATAATCACCAATATATGTATTTCATGTTGAACCAGCAATCATCAGTTGGTCCAGATTATCATCTCTACACATATATACAGTAACGGGATGGGGCAGTAGGGTAAGATGGTAGGAACAAGGAATTGAATGCGTGATGGCAAATTATCATCAACCCCAAGCAAATAAAAAATCAAATTTACAAAATCATATTTATGAGTAATATTTAATGATATATTTATAAAAGCATGAGATTAGAGAATCTCAATGATCATTGAGAGATCAGCCAGCTAACTATAAATCTAGCAGGCAGTTGCCCGGGTTGCGGGTTCACGTCCCGGCCGATGCTATGACACTTAAAAAAAAAAAAGTAAATACTCAAGAGAAATAACCATCCATCATCATGAATGATTCACAATAAAATATAATAAAATCTGTACAATAAATCAACAGTCCATCTTGTGGCTGGATTTGAACAATAAAAATATAAATCAACAGTCAACCTTGTGACTGGATTGAAAATGGGTCTTCTGTAGACCAGGCTAACTATTGAGCCTTTGCCAGCTTGGGCATTTATATAAACATAACTTAGATGCACCAGTTTAGTGCCCATCCATTAAAATACACAATAATCAGGAATTGAAACAATAATACTGGGACATTAAAACATGCTGATCATCATCAATGCTCAGGCCACTTGTACTGACCAACTATAAACTTAACTCCTAATAAGGCTAAACTAAAATAAAAGATAATAGTGCATGGGCTTTAAAGAGTATCCTCTTTTGTGCCAACCAGGATGATGATTGATCATCTCTGGATACCCCAAAGCACTAAATACACATCCCCATTTACATATTCATCCCGTGCTTGAATATAGCTCAAAGAACACAAGCTCTATTACTGTATGTGACCAAGAGATGATGGAAACCACTTTTAACAATTAAATACAGGTTTATTAATAGCAAAATAAATGATTAAGGTCTTATAAGGGTTCTGATTTTGAAAGATACACAATAATAAAGTCATCCCTCTGTAATTTACAAGATTACAACAAAATTCAAGTTTTCACATTAATTTACATAATTCCTATTCAAAATTTAAATTGTTACATTGATTTACAAAATTATAATTCATGTTATTACTCTGGTTTACATATATATGCGCACAGACGCATGATTTATAATACACAATTAATATTCAATAATAACAAAAAATGATTAAAATTTGCATATATGTTCTATTTGACAAGCATTGACATATATGCGCACACATAAATATGCAGTACAATTGATATATTACAATCGTCATATAAAAAAAATACTATAAATGTCCAAAAATTTACATATGTGTGAGCGTGTGTATTTGCACACTAACAAAAAGTTACATATTTTAATTTGTTACAATAATAAAGTTATATTTTCCTAATTGATTCTGTTTGGAAAACATAAATTTCACACATATACCTGTTTATAAAGAAAATATAGATATAATTTAAAATTATTTATCAATTTATAAGTTCTTTTTTTTAAAAAAAAAAAAAAGTATAGTCAATTTTTGACAGGTATTTGTTGATTAATTATCAACATTTTTAAATTAAATTATAGAATCATCGATTCTTTACTTTTATTTTAATATAATTTTTTTAAAAAAAAATAATGTTGGAGAGGATTATTGTTCAATTATTCTTGACTCTTAATTATAATTCAAGCAAAACCACTTTATATTCTTTTAAAATACATAGATTTTTAACCGACTTAAAAATAATATTGTTCTATACATGTCTATTTTTATATGAATTATTTTAAAATAACTCACCAGCTATATATACATTTATGTGTGCTTCTCTGCATATAGCTGAAATAGCATACATATCATTAATTCTTCATCCACCAATGGTTTCTCTTGGGCAAGCTGGTTCTTTTGATCCATCATAAAAATATAATCCAAGTTTGTTGTCACTATCAGGTAAAAGTATATAATTCCAGTAATTTGTTGGCATACCATGAGATTCTTTTTGTAGTCCAAGCAATTGTCAAGCTGTCTTCTAGAACATATTTAAGCAGCTAGTTGATCCATTTGAAGTGACCCTGGCCTCAAGAATCAAAAGTCTGCAGTAAACTATAGGGCAGCTACTGGACTGTACTCCCTTAGATCTTCATAGGAGGTCGGTATAAATCTGCTAGCTATTTTGCCCTCATTTTTTAGGCTATTGATTTAGAAGTGACCCAGCTTCAAGTAAATCAAAACTCCTGTGAAGGAAAATATTAGCAGCTCTGGAGCTGCTGTCTTGTCTTCAGCTACATCAGTTCATGGTAGCTACTCTGCCAACTCTCTGCTACAGCCAACAACATGCTGCAGCTATGTATTTTGGTCAGCTAATTGCTGCCACTTACTCAAAAAAATTTAGTAACCAAGCTGTTCTGTTCAGTTCTTACAAAAAACTACTATTCAGACTGTTCTTTTCAAAAATCACTATCCAGACTGCTCTTTTCAAAACTCATTACCCAGACTGGAGCTAATTTTGTTATCAGCCTTTTTATAGAATCATCTAAGGTGATAATAACACTTTGATGAAAACAGAGTTTTTATTTTTAGCTCTCTAATCCCTTTGAAAACATATACATGTTTTAATTAATTAAAAAAATTTGAAAACAATATTGTGTTTTTACATTTCACAATAATAATAATAATAATAATAATAATAATAATAATAATAATAATAATAATAATAATAATAATAATAATAATAATAATAATAATAATAATAATAATAATAATAATAATAATAATAATAATAATAATAATAATAATAATAATAATAATAATAATAATAATAATAATAATAATAATAATAATAATAATAATAATAATAATAATAATAATAATAATAATAATAATAATAATAATACAATATTTATGTTTATGCAGACCTTTTAAAAGTTTAATTTATAAAAAATTTTTTATTTTAAATCAGAGTTATTATTTAACCCTTTACTTATTATTATTTTATTTTAGGAAATATAAAATAATATCTACAAAAATTTATTCTGTGTTTATTTCTACTTTTCCTTTATTTTACATATATATTTATGCACACACACTATATTAGCATATGATAGGTAAGCCAACTGGTTATAATACCATAAGTGCTGAGATATATATTAAGATAATCAATCCTCATACTTTAATGGACAGGCTTCAATCTACTCCACACTCAAACACTTCAACCATCCATCCAATTGAAAATCTGATGATGGAATGCTCAAAGTAGTGTGGATTAACCTTTGAATTCATAACAATCAAACAACTATGAAACTCCTTCACTAATGTAATAAATTAAAAGATACTACTAGATTATATGTTTAACCAAAATCAATGGGAATATTAAATAAAGCATTAATGCATGCTCTTTGCCATACCACTGTCAAAAGCAACTGTTATACTTTGTTAAGAGTGCTCAGATAGAAAATGCATTATAATTAATAATTATATAGTTTCTCCAAATATATGGTATTAGTATTGTCTTTAATTATAATGATGATTATACTGTAAATCAAGAAATCAAAAAGATGAAGTTCTCTACACTATGTGAGTAAACAAGGCAAAACTCTTTATACAGTAGTGCCACCCTGTGCCAACCAGAGTAATCAATAGATGCCAAAAAGCTTGTGTATAAAATTCCTATCTAATGCCTACTCATCCAATATCTCCAGACTAGTTTCTGGCTTATGACTTTCATCAATGAGGAGCTTTGGATCTGGCCTCCATTGATTACTCTGGTTGGCACAGGATGGCACTAATGTATGGAGATTATGGAAAAATTTAGAGTGAGGAATGGAAAATAAAGTGGCTAACAGGTTTATCTGGGCGTAATTGCTGAGATATTATTGACTTTGTTTAAGGAGAAGCCACAATACATCACATCACATCCTTGTTTATAAACAATTATGTGCTGGTATAAGAGATGGTGATCATGTGATGCTTAATAGTTTAACTATGTGAGTACATATAACTGTTTCAAAAAGTCACTATTTAAAAAAAAATGTTGAAGTGGCTACACCTTTCTAATTAATAATACCAGATAATTTCAGATCTTTTATTAGTATATTACAACTTCATGTCATATCTTTATACAGTAATTACTCTACATAAGTAAAATTTTATAAAAACAGGCTAAACTTTCCATACAGTAGTGCCACTCAGTGCAAGTCAGACTAATCAATGGATGCCAGAAGGCTTGTGCATAAAATCCCTATCTAGTGCCTAGTCATCCAATATCCCCAGGCTAATTTCTAGTTTGTGGCTTTCATCAGTGAGGAGCTGGATTTGAGAAATGGTGATCATGTGACGTTCAGTGGTTTAAAATTTTACAAGCAACTGCTTACTGGAAAATATTGTCATAGGCATTTATATTTAATGGAATATAATATGTTTATTAATCAATACCAATAAATTTGAGAAGATGAGTGCTCCAAAGGTCAAGTGTATTTATAATATGTGATGGGAGCACTAAATATTATGCTTCTACACTATGCCAATCATCATTATAATCCTAATTAGTGTAAGGCAGCTATTGTATGGGTGAGTATACTTGATGGTACTTGAGAGTAAATGATAAAAAAAGCTAGTCCTGAAATGCATGTATATTTCAGAGCTATTTGTTATTACAATAACAATAACAACATATTACTTACAATAAATAGGAACTGACATATTTTTTAAATTTATTCAAGATGACATTATTTATTTAGTAATCTTTTTTTTAAAAAATACAGTGAATTACATATTTAATCAAAAACATTTTCTTTTAAATTTGCTAGGAGAAAAAACATATATTCAATACAACAAACTTATAATTGAAAATATCCAAAAAGTTTATACTTTAAAATATTGATGTTGCAATGGTATATTATTATAAAAGCTATAGGCTTTATTCTAGCATTTGTTTTTGTAAATGATAACAAAAAGAATCACATGATCACCATTTTTTATGCTTACACAAGCTGTTTTTCATAGAGGCAAAACTCTCCACACATGCCACTCAGTGCAAGCCAGTGATCAATGGATGTAGGAAGGTTTATGCGTAAAATTCCTATCTTCCTGCATCCATTGATTACTCTGGCTTACACTGAGTGGTGCTACTATATGGAGAATTTTACCTCTTGTAAAAAAAAAATCACCTTTCACATCAGATTCACATTTTTATGCATTCTTTCATTTCTAAAATATTTAATACTTTTGAAGCAAACATAACACCAACATGTTTTAAATTGTTTTGCATGCATTCATGTCTTACATGTAACTTTTATGTCTTTAAGAATTAAAAAATTGTGTTTCCAAATTGAATATTCTTATTTATATGTGAATAAAATAAAATATATAAAACATGAATTATTGTATTATTACTATTACTACTACTGTGAATAAATAAATAATGCAAAATACATCCCTCTATGCACTTTACATACTACTAATTCAACACTTTATTATTCCACCCTTTCAAAAGTAGGTCAGGGTTTCGATAATCCAATAGTCTTCTTCAGATCTCCTTTTTTGGAATTAAAATTATGTTATTCTTTCTTATTAAAAACAGGTTTAAAGCATCCTTCATAAATGACCATATCATGTCTTGTTTGTAGTTACATAGTCACTTTTATTTTTATATGTTGCTGAACTCTTTTTTTAATGTTTAATTTGCTAATGTAACTTTAATTTTATTCCTCAATAAAATAAAGAAACCATATGGTTAGTTTTAATAAAGTGTATAATTATGTAGTTACTATTAGAAAAAACAGTCCGATATTATTTTTTCAGTAAAACCTTAGAATTGATATGCTAACAAATAGCATGTAACAGCAATTTTATTTATTAATATCATGCCTATATTGAAATCCCAAATTGATAATTTTAATATTTAACACACAGCAATTTTTGTATCATAGGATATCAAATGATTATTAAACATTACCATGAAGTACCTGCTACTTCTGAAAAATAAACATTAAATTTTATTTCAATATGCTTAGAATTGATCTATTTTTTAACCCTCCCAAAATTTTAACTTTGGTATGCATTAATCTATGAAGAACCCATGCATGTTGCCAAATTACAGTAACATCAAGCTATTATAAACTTTCAATGTTTATGTTAATTTTGACGACAATTTACTATTCCTATCCAGACATTTATTCGTTTTTTAAAAATAAAATAAAATAGTTTTTGTTTTTCATCAGACTTATGCAATAGCACTATATTGTCATAGATTAAAGATTTTTTCTTCTGAGTTTTGTGGATTTATTATTGAAATATAAGAACTAATATATAGCAGCATAATTTTAACACCACCAGTTTTTACTCAATAGATCTATGATTTCATAGAATGTATTGTAAAAGACCCAGAAAGAGACCACATGTGAGATGGATGGGTGAAATAAGAAAGTGTACAGGGGTGACATGGAGAAGAAAAGCTAAAGATCGAAGATGGTTTAAACTTGGAGAGATCTTCATCCTGCAGTGAATTGATAATCGCTGATGATGAATGATTACATCATAAATTAGCAAATTTAATATCACACAGATATTGCTTTTCTGAAAACATTTTTCACAAATAATGGAATTAACCTTTTCTGCAAGTTGAATTTTACTAAGAGAAGTTTTACCATTATAAATACTTGATAATTCATTACTTCTTTCAGATCAAATAATGTAAATGATTGGTTTTATTGCTTGAATTCAAAAGAGGTTTACGCAACAGAAAATAAACCATGAACTTTAAACTCTGGAATATGCTATTCTATCCTATATTAAACATTGTTAGCATTCTGTTAATGCTCACTAAAAAAAAAAAACATTTCAAATTTTATGTATTTTCATTTTTAATTTATTTTACAATATATACATAAATTTCTACTAATTTTATCACTACTACGTTTAGACAGTTCTTTTCAGATTGGCCAATTTACTCCAATATGAAATCATTTTCTGAATAAAACTCCTATACTAAACTAAATCCAGTTCCACGTACGATTCACTTCAAAAATAAAAGTTGTTTTAAAAAAGCAGATCTGTATTTCTATACCGTAAATGGTTGCGATAGGATGGAGTTGAGATGAGACATACATTGATGAAAATCAACAAAATTGAATATATATATATGTAGAGAGAGAGAGAGAGAGAGAAAGTAAAAAAAGAATACACGTATACAACTCATACACGTTAATTGGTTAATTTATTGTGATGATTATTAATAAGTCATTTTTAAACATGTTAATATAATAAAATGTCACAACTTATTTATTATTCTGGTCAATGGTTGTGAATTAAATAGTAATATTTTAAAATATTCTTGTAATATTATTTCTTTTTTCATTAGACGTAAATTGCAAACTGTTAATTGGTTGAGAAATAAACAATTTTACTTTTTAAAATGGTAAGAAAATGATTTACTTTATAATTTTCTTCTATAATTTGTCGGTTTCTCTGCATTAATGTCATTCTAAAAATAATGAGTAATGTTTTAGATTTATTGTGTTTTCAGGTGAAAAGGAAATATACGCCTAGTGAGATCATTGTATAGGAAAAGGAAAACTAACTTTTCTGATCGGTGGAAATATTTCACACTTTCAGGATATATATTAAACTGACATTGTTAACTCTAAGTGACTTGACACTTTAATAAGAAATTGATTTGAAATTATGAATCGGCAATAACGTGATTACGAGGTTACATATTTGATCAAAGTAAAAAAAAAGTGAGATAATAGTTTTTATTTTGTTAACGTCATTCTATGCATTTTTCATTTTAACCCTTGCATGATTTATCTCGGAGAACTATTAGTTGTTGCTATTTGTCGTTATTATCTTTTACGAATAGATAAAATGAAATATTCATCATTGTTTACATTTTCTTTTATGCATTGCTTTTTACGAATAGATAAAATGAAGTATTATTATGCCTCTATAGATTTGTTAATTTATGAAACCATGCGGAAACTTTTGTGAAATGAATTAATAAAATCATTTATACTTTTTCTTTAATTATTTTAAACAAACTAATGAACATTTCTTTTTACATGGAAAAAGAATCTATTTTTGCTGGCTGAGCTATTTTAAAACTAGAAACTTTGATCTTCGTTAGAAAAATATTCAAAAATGCTATTTTCATTGGACGAGCAATTCCATTCAGTAACAACGTCTTTACATGAAACTTTTTTGCTAATAAAGTTGAAATCATTGTTTTAAATGCGTATTGGTAAGGGTAAAAGAGGCAAAGCATAAAAAATATACATTAAAATAAAAACTTTCTTAAATAGCGGATAAAAAATATCTGCGGCTGCAGACAGATGCGTGCTTGACTCTCTATCAGGGTTACCTCACATGGAAAGATTTATTATAAAATTCAAATTCAATCCAAGCAAAGCCTTTTGCCTTGATCGAAGTAGAGAGCATTAGTTAAAGGATTTTAAACGTCAGAAAATCTAGAGACGCTCAACCACAATTATCATTAAAGAAATAAAATAAATTTTCAAAATCCTCTAGAAATATAAAAAAAGTAATTTACAAACCGCTAATAATACTGTTAATAAATTTATTATAACAATATGTTATAGTAGTGACAAAAATAAAAACGACAATGATTAAGACTAATGATAATACAACAGTCAAGCATTGGTCGTCGACAAGCAGTTGTCCCAGGTTAGCGGGTTCGCTTCCCGGCTGATGCTATGACACATGAGAAGAAGAAAAATACAAATTGCCAAATCAAATAAACTTGGTTAAAATAATATTTTTTCTTTAAACAAAAATTATTTTAATAAAGAAGGAAAATTACTATGAAATAAAATTAAAGCAGGTTTTAAAATTTAATAAATCCACTTAGTGTATTTTATTGCACTTTTATAGTATATAAAATAAAATGAAAAATATAAATGAGTTTAATTAGAGGGGTTTGAACACAGACTTTCATGTTTCCTTAAGGTGGAGTAGATTGAAGCCTGTCTAATAAAGTGTGATTTTCTATCATAATTAATATACACTAAGCACTAATTATATGTGTGTGGGAGATGGTGATATGAAACTACTGATGAGTGCTGATTCATGATGAAATACATATACTGGAGATCATTTATATTTTTCACATATGTGTGGTCACGTGTATTGGTTGTATAAGATACAGTTGATAGCTGAAGAGATCTGGAAAGTCTGATGTTCAAATCTCCTATATTACATCTAAACTCCAGGTATATCAAATATATTTGTTTCTGTAAGTAAACAAATAAATTGTTGTATTAACAGTTACACTAAAAACAAAATAACTCTGCCTCAAAATCATACTTTTTATTGGTAATCAATATTTCTTTGATCATTATTCTGTATTTTGTTTCTAATTTTATTGTGTGAATAATAATATGACTACATACTTGAATAGTTTTCTGTATTAACTAGAATATTATATCAATGACACTTGTAAAAAAAGCAACATGCATTTCAGCAATCAATCATTTCTATAGCTTATTTAAAAATTTTAAATATAGAAATATAAACGTAATATAGATACAAATGTAGATGATTTAGAAAATAGTTAGTTTATTAAATTATATAAAGATTATAACTATAATCCTAAAACTAGTAAAGATATACTTTTAACTCTAAGAAATATATATTAAATAATAACATTTCTGTGCAAACTGATTATAATGATGATAATAACAATAGTTCATATAAAAATGAATCAAACTTCATATTATCACAAAATTTATAATACATTAGTATGTAAAAAAAGTATATTAATAAGCATATAAATATTGAATGGTTGAATAATAAAAGTCTTGATAAATTAATAGGTAATTATAAAAATTAAGTAGCCATATAAAATACAAAAAAATGAATCATGTATAAAATTAACTGTGAATATGCAATATGATTTATTATGGTCATACAGGAAAACAATTAGAATAAGAGCCAAAGAACATAACAATGCAATTAATAGGTGAAATGATCATTACTTAACATATGGACATAAAATAGAAGCTACAAAAAATAGTAAACCTTTAAATTACACTAAGGATTCAAAATGAAGACAAATATGTGAAACCTATCATATCAAACATAACTTAAATAATCATATGAATATTTATAAAACTTCAATAAATTTAGTTAACTAGTGAATTAAAAATAGATAAACAATGTATAAAAAATTATATAATGCATGTATTATTCATTCTGTATATTGTTATGTTATATAGTCAATTCTTTGAAGTTATATTGGATCTCTATATGAACATTTTATTCTATTTTCCTTATTTAATTATTGTTATTATTTTACATTGTTCTTTCTGCAACAGTTAGTTAATATTAAAATAAGTGCTTAACATTTGAAACGCATGCATTCATGTGCTGAATTTTGTGTTTTATATGCAATTTTTAATATATATATATATATATAAGGACATTTTTAATGTTTCATTTTGTGTTACAAATAACATTAATAAGTTAGTGAATATTTCTAAAAATATCATACCTATCAAACAGAAAAATGTTGTGTATCAACTTTTTTTGTGGGTGTATGTTATCATATATAGGTAACTTGGGGTACAGTACTGAAAAAATATTAAAGGTGCATGAATTGTTGTACAAGCATGTAAAATGTAAAATTAATGACTGCTTTGGTTTTCTTGGATCATGGGGAGACATGTAGATATAAATTTGAAAGTGTTAAGATTCTTCATGAAGATAGAAACCATAATAAAAGAAAAATTAAGGAGGTAATTTTAATAAATAGAAATAAAATGAATATAATTAATAGACAAGTTGTTCACATTAAAATTCAGGAGTCATGGGATTTGAGTTGATATTTGCTTCCATTATGTTTTTGAATTTAATGGCAGTTGAGGAAGGTTAATGAATTAACCAAAAGTACTTCTGCAGATTGAAAGACTATATATAATAGTTAATTACTGTTATTTTTATTATTACAATAGATTTTAATTAACAGACATTTTATTTGTATTATATATATATATATTGTAACCGGTCGCTTATTCAACCGATCGTATAGGGATTGAGAGCTCCGAAATAAACATGATATAGCGTAAAGCTTTATTTAATTTCCTATATCGATAGTTGTTCATTATCAACACAAGGGGGCGCCAGATACGATGATTTAATTTACAATTTAATTTCTCGCATCACCTTACGTCATATCAAAACGATTTCGAAGTCTTATCCCGCCCATAAGCTCAAACTCCCAGCATGGACCAATAAGGGTCACTCAGGGTCGCGATGAAATTGTTTCAAGAATATCATTCTGGTAAAAGACACAATAATAACCAATAGAGAAGAAGCTTGGTTGATTTACAGATCGGTCCAAATATTGGGCCGGGACATTGGTTATTTGCAACTAGTACGAATGTTTGATTTATGCGTCCTTATACAAAAAAAATTAGAAGCTTGTAATATCATCCCCCCATTATCATACAGTCCAATAGAATTATTCATATTATCTTTATTGACATTTAATTACACAGATTAATAATAGGCCCTCCCAACTCTTAAACCTATCTTAACTACATAGTAAATAAACATCGTGACTTACGGCACGATGAAGTTTAAAGAAATAAACAAAACAAAGATAAGAAAGACAAATTTAAAAGTAAACATAATTAATTGCGTGAATAAATTTTAATTATAATACTTAAATATATTTTTTAATTATAGAGAATGATTTGAGGAATGCTCGACTTGTTTAAATAAAAATGGAATTTATTGAATATAAAAAAATGAAACATTAGTTAATAGATTTATTTGCACACACATACACGCATTCTTGCACTCGCACAGAAAAGAACATATTATGCATAATAAACATGGATGATATAATATATTTCCTTCTTTTACATTTGAAGTTAGGTGTGTGTTATAATTTCGTTGCGAAAAGAAAACAATAATTCTGATCAAAGTTCATAACAGGAAAAGTCCTAAGATTTAAATATGAGGAATTATATAACGTCTGATATTTTATTTACGGAAGTTGAGGTTAAAATATTAATATTCAAATATGAGGGATTATGGATCATTTTATATTTTGATTTTACGAAATGTGAATTTAATTAGTTATGAGATTGCCTTTTAAAGTATACTTAAAGAATGAATGGGAGCATAAAAGAAATAAAATGTTTACCTAGGATTTTGCGTAGTCTTCTGCTGCTTCTAATTTGGTGAGGGTTCGAACCGGTTGGATACTGTTTCCATAATAAGTGGTTATTTATTTTATATAAGTTCAGCATAGTATGTTTGGACGATTCTTGTAAGTTAGACGGGACAACGTCATTGGACTGATTGGAGTACGATGTTTGGATGACACTGTTGTTGATTATTCATAGCGGTGGAGATGTTCTGGCGGCGGAGCGTCGATCAATCACTGAGGGGTTTCTTAGCCCATCATGACTATCGACGCTCTAAAGGTTAATTTCACAGTGGTCATATTGGGTAGACCGGGTAGCAAAAAGTTATAGTTGTAGCTTCTGGAAGAATTTTAAAAAACTATAAGCATAAGCAAAACAAAACAAAGAATGTAAAAACTGTAATCAAGGATTTTTCTTTTTAAGGTCAATCAAGGATGAAGACAAAGACTAAGACTCATATTTATATGGGTTGGCTATTATCTGAGGATCCAATCTCCACCCAGAGTTCAATATTCTCTGAGTTGTCGTTGGGGTCCGTGTCCTACGTAATGTTCATTCAATCCATATGCTTGAGGCAATCTTAGGTTTAGGCAATCTCATATTGCAATCTCAGTTAAAAAATTTATACTTATTCACACCTTTGATGCATACGTGCGTGTGTGTTTTAAGAGAACAATACAATCTTACATTAGTTTAAAAGTCGAGCATTTAATCTCAAAATCACCTCTATAAGCTTTTAACTTTTGCTATAGTTATAATTTAAAATAAACCCTTTTCTTAATTACCCCCGCGGCAGATACAAGTAGAAATTACTTATTGAGATTTAGAATGGCATATTAGTAATATTTTAATATTTTTTTTTTTAGAGGATATTATTATAATAAATTATATGAAAGCCTTAAATTATTTAATTAGAATTATTAACATTTTATTAACTATTTAATCAGAAGTATTAACATTTTATTTTATATTATATTTTATAAAGTATTGAAAGAAAATATATTTACAATTTATCATAAATTGAAAGTAAATAAAATATAGAGTATTTACACTGCTTGTGTGTGTGGGTATATACATGTACTGACTTTGTCTCGGTACAATATATATATATATATATAGCTGCTGTACATTACTTCACTTACTTTTTATTTTTAGCTAATATACAAATTTAAAATTTATTTATTAATGCATTTTCTTATTATATCTGATCAAAGAATATTTTTCATTACTTATTATAATGAATGAAATGTGACAATTTGGGTTTTTCTGATTGTATTATTAACCTTGAAAATGTCATAAATTAAAATGTAGATTACTAAAAAGCATTGTGTAAAAATGAGATCAGTACACCTGTAGAAAACACAAAACAAGTACACAGAGAAGGTTCATGAGAATAAATGCTGAACAGATTAAACCTACACTCTAACATTAATTAGCCTTATTGAATTACAGTAATAAAAATATCACTTTACTTTTTTATTTAAAAATATTTTTAAATGACAAAGAAATCTGAAAATAAAGGAACTACACAAGGACCAGTAATGACCAAAGAATACACATAATATTTAAGAGCATGGCAACTAAAGAGACCTATGCCCAACACTTTATTATAAATTTAATTTAGTTTAAGAGTGATAAATTGTCTTATTATTACTATATCCAACCAAATCAACACTTACTTTTTATGATCAGAGGAAGATATATAATGTGATGATAGCACATACTGCGGTCACACATATAAATATTAAACATTCAGAGAATATTAAATATTATGTTTGGCAGGAAAAAAAAGAAAAAAAAAGAAAAGCGAGCTTGGAAAAAATTTACAGAACAAAGAAATGTTTCAACTAATTAAAAAAAGAGAGGGAATTAGAATCAAAAGATTCTTATCTTTTACCCTCCAAAGTTCAGGTTTTGGTGAAATTAAAATATAAAATTAGAGATATTGGAAATGTATGTTAAAAAATAAAGCGATAAAGAAATATAAATAAAATGCAAGTTAAAATCCGATTTTGAAAGAAAGTAAAGTTTAAAAAAAAAATAAAAAACCTTAAATAGCGCACAAAACAGAGAAAGTTAGACATGATCAAAAGATAAGGATCTGGGTTTTAAAGTACACATTTGACGATAAACGAAATGCGTGTATGGAGTGTATTTGAAGCAGGATATAGACAGAAATAATAAATGCTTGTCCAAATTTTAAAAAAACAAAAAAGAAAAACATGTATTAAAATCTGTTCAATTAAAATCAAGAATATTGAAATACATAGTGCTATGAGAGTGGGTAAAGCCAATTTACATATGGCTGAAGGCATAGTAAGAAAGAAGGTGTGAATAAAAGTGAAACAAAGGATCGGAAGGACAAAGGCTGGTGGAATTTTTTAATTAAGAAATAAAAGGTTTTTCAAGAGAGATTAGAGCTAGAGACTTTGTGTTGAGAGGGTGGTAAAACACAGCTCTGATAATCAACCGATATAGTTAGCAAATATGACTTTTAACATCAGTGCTTCATCTAGAATGGCTGGCTAAGGCCATCATGATCGCTGGTCGATCCGGACTTACTGTACTAATGGTTCTTGTCAATATGTAATAATCGCCGTCATAGTGCCTGCCGATGGATTCATTTAGTTGCCTTGTCCTCGATGCCTTGTCCTTGATGCCTTGTCCATGATGCCTTAACACTGAGAAGCTATACACAACCAAATCTAACCTACGAGCGACCGTCCCTCCTAAAGAAGTGGAGAAATCCACATGGCGGTCGGCAGGATGTCGGATAAATTCAGAGACTAAAACCTAGGTAAAGATACATATTTTTTTATATATTTCAATGTGCACATTGTTGACTTAGACAATGGCCACCTGCTTTTTGTGAATGATAAAGACATTCTTGAATTTTTTTCTTTTGATAAATACCCAGAGTGACGATTTATAAATGTACCAGCATTTATAAGAGTTTTTATGTGTTCTTTTCCTTGTAGCACTATAGATCATAATCTGTTTTATTTAATGTAAATGTGTTTTATAGATTTTTTTTATGATTGATTTATTCTATTAAATATATTTTTTTTCTATTTAAATCTGTCTTGTCTCGTTCTTCACCACGTTCAAAAAGGGATAGTCTAGTCTTAGGGTGGGAAAACTATTATTCATTTTTTTTTATTATTGAATTAACACGTGAAATTTGGTGGTGCAGTGTTTGATTCCGTTAAATTTATAAATCATCCAAGCGCTGTAACTCTGTCAAATCTTACAGCAGTCAGGAGAAAGTTGATCGGGAAACATAACCTGGGGTTATATCCGTTTAGCATACAGGTTCGGTCAAATACGGAGATAGACTCATCTATTTTCGTATTTCTCTCTGCTTGCGGTAACGGAAAGTGGACGATTTTGAATTATAGAATTCCCCATTATGTACACATAAAAGGGAAGTGTAGCCTTCAATCGTCATGTGCCCGTTACATATTTTGGGGGCCAGTTCCGGGATCTGAAATTTCTGCACAATTAATAATCACATGTTAAATAATTTCATAAGATAACATAAATATTTTCTAAAAAATATATATATGTGTGTGTTTTCAATATATATAAAATTGGCGTTGTAAGTTAAAGTGGCGAGCAGCGAAGATGAAGGGATAAATTTTTGCTTTATAGTACTTCATATATGTGTTTCATCGTCAAATGTGTACAAAGAATAGAAAGAGGGGGGATTATTTTTTGTTATTATTACAAAAGTTTAAAATGCGCAGTGAGGGATATCATCGGAGACAAGAATATTTAGACAAGTTGTAATGAACAAAGAACTGATTATATCAAATGATTGCTGTAATGTAATATAAATCGTTTCAAAAAAAAAAAAGAAAGAGAATAACACAACGTTTCATGAAAGTTTACGCTAAATAATAGAAAAAAAATATTTGCATAGCCCGGTAAAGTTAAAGAATAGATTATCTGGATGTAATTAATTAACGAAAACATAAAATAGTTAAGTTAGAAATAGTGAAACAGTTTCAGTAATGTTGTAGTTATAAAGGTTAAATGATTAAAATAGTCGAAACTAAGTTAGATGAAGAAAGATATATGTGTGAATTAATAATCACGTGTCCTAGTTAAGCGGAAAAATAAAATATTTAATGATAAAAGGAATTCGCGTATATAAGTTAAATTGAAGAAACTATAAGTATTGTCACGTCTTTTAGTTAAGTGAAAATATATATATATATATATATATATGTGATTCTAGAATAGTCACATGTGTAAGAGAAGTAAAAAAAAATATATGTGTGTATGATCTTGCTTAAAACAGCCGTAACCTTAAGTGGCCAAATTTTATAAACGTAGGAGTAGAAAAATATATATATCGGAAGGATAATGTTGGAGATACAGTCAAATAAAATGAATTTATAATGTATATCATTAACAGAGGAATGAGTATAGTATTTAAGTAAGTTAAATTTAAAAGAATATATAAGTGCATTATGTAATTGAGGTATAGGGGTCAGAGGTAGATGAGTGGGGAAAATAGAGGACAATCATCAAGGTGGACAGGCAGTCAGGCGAATCTAAGGCAGGCAAACAAGAGGATGAACCAAAGTGCGGATGTTTGGGTTGGCTAGCGATCTGAATGCTAATCGATAAATAATACAGATACTAAAGTTAATCAAAGTGAAAACATAAAGTCAGTCAAAAGAAGTTGGGTATAAGTCGAGTCAGAAGAGGTCAATAGTAGTAATAATCATTCCAGATATAAAGAAGGGTTAAATAAAAATCATATTTATGCGTACAAGGGCTCAAGCCAAAATGGAATGTCAAGAAAAGGAAGTAAAAGAAGGAAATGAAGAGGAGATGAAAGTAAAGGATACAATAGCCTATGGTAATATCATGGATATGTTAAAGCAAATGAGGATGGAGCAAGAACAATTCATGAAAGAATTCGTGGATAAACAAGAGAGAAGGATAGAAGAATGGATGGTAAAGGTAGAAACAGACAACCGGAAAAGAATGGCTGAAGTCAGGGAAGAAATGAGAAATGAGGTCATCCAGCAATCAAAGGCTAAGGACACATGGGATGGATTTCACCAAGAGATTAAGAGGGATGAACAAAGGAGTATGGGGCCATGTGCATATGAGGAATCAGAAATAGTTGAGGACAGAGGTAGAGAGTCAGCAAGATTGGATTGGGAGGGACATAGGGCGACCAGAAAGGGAGATAAGACAGTTAGATGTAGAGGTGGAAGTAGTCAGAGTGGAGGATCATAGAATGATGATGATGAGCATACAGGAGAATTTAAGTCAGGTGGCAAAGGTAGTAGCAGGGTTAAATACAAAAGTTGAAGAGAGTATAAGGAGGTCAGCCAATAGCAGCACCAATACCAACATAGAGGGCATAGGACCAAGAACCAGTGGAGAATGTAGAATGGTGGGATCTGGAAATTGCATGGATTATCCTGTGGGCTTCCACCAATTTCTGAAGATCCAAGTCTTCACTGGAAACCCTGGAGAAAGCCTGATGGAGCATTTGAACAGCCTGGAACGGTACTTCAAATTCGGTAGAATGAGTGAGGAGGCCAAGATAGCAGTCACCTGCAGCCATTTGCAGGGCGAATCTCAAGTCTGGTGGAACTCACTGTTCCAGAAACCCATCACATTTGCAGGATATCATAAAGCATTGAAGACCAGTTATTGGAGTGAGGAACTCCAAGAAGATATGTTGCATCGGATAAAACAGGATAAATGGAGACCGGAGGAATCATTTATAACATTCTTCCATCGTCAAGTGGCTAAGTTACGAATGATGACTGCAAATCCATTATCTGAGATGCAGATACTCCGGATAATTAGGCCCAGGTTTCCAAAGGATATAGAATGAGCTCTAATCAGTACAGAGAGGAAGACGGTGGACTGGGTGGCCATATTGCTGAGTGCATTGGACACCACCAGGGACAACCAAAAGGAATATGGATGGCAATCTGGACCACCTCTAAAAGAATCGCTGATAGTAAAGAAGGGATGGGATCCTGGGGAAGGACGATGGCAAGAAAACAGGGGATATTCTATGGGATGTAACCCAAGGAGGCAGGAAACTGGACGACAGAGATGGGAGATGGAATGTAAGCATCCATATGACAGGACAGGGGACCATGAGCCTAGGGAGCAAACCCCGCATCCCAGAGGAGGCAGAGGTGATGTCAATAGAGGAAGACAACCACCAGATAAGACTTAAGGGCAGTCACAGATAAAGGAAGGATTTACTGATAACAAGATTGGAAATGGAAATGGACCATGAGTCATGGAGACTGGACTGTAATATTGATCCTGATAGCATAAAGAAATGATGAGCCGATAAGTGGAAAAAGGGATGAAGGACATTATGATAAAATAAGAAAGCATATGATAAATAATAGTGTGAGGTCATAGATAGAGGCTGAAGGCATGTAGGTTTAGATATTGGTAGATAGGTCTGAACAGTATTGGGTGATGCCTTCTTCATTATTCATTCATGTATGTTCTGCAGTGCACCAAATCTTATCATACAGAGAACACAGGGACAGAGATCCCATTCTCATAATGACTCACTGGATTAAGATTTCCAGTTAGATATTGGACAGATATCGAGAGTCAATGGTTCAGAGACCAGTCTATGGGGGAAAAAACCCCTTGTATAAATTAAGAGCTATCAGAAAATATACTGAGCTTATGGATGAGTTGGACGAAAAGATGCCAGCCTCCCAACCCACCTCGGTAATAGTGACCAGAGTTGGCACTTAGGGGTTTATCATTTGCAGGATGTGATGTATGAACAGGTTTAATCGGGTCACAGAGATATCCTGTGGATCCGAACCTGTATATACGAGTATGAGGCAGGAATAAAATGCATGTAATGCTAATGACAAGATTAAATTGGTTCGGCAATGCTGGTTGGGTCATCAAGAAAGAGATATAATTTACCTGGTCGCCTCTCTAGAGATTAACCTCATCACTAAATCATGTTAGGAGTGCGTAAATCTAAAAGGTTTGAACAGTAGTTGGGAGCATCTAGTGTTCGATGCAAAAATTTAAAATTTTTTTTACAAAAAAAATTTTAAAAGGAGGGGAATGGTGTAATGTGATGATCACACATACTAAAGTCACACATATAAATATTAAACATTCAGAGAATATTAAATATTATGTTTGGCAGAAAAAAAAAGAAAAGCGAGCTTGGAAAAAATTTACAGAACAAAGAAATGTTTCAACTAATTAAAAAAAGAGAGGGAATTAGAATCAAAAGATTCTTATCTTTTACCCTCCAAAGTTCGGGTTTTGGTGAAATTAAAATATAAAATTAGAGATATTGGAAATGTATGTTAAAAAATAAAGCGATAAAGAAATATAAATAAAATGCAAGTTAAAATCCGATTTTGAAAGAAAGTAAAGTTTAAAAAAAAAATTAAAAAACCTTAAATAGTGCGCAAAACAGAGAAAGTTAGACATGATCAAAAGATAAGGATCTGGGTTTTAAAGTACACATTTGACGATAAACGAAATGCGTGTATGGAGGGTATTTGAAGCAGGATATAGACAGAAATAATAAATGCTTGTCCAAATTTAAAAAAAAAAAAAAAAAAAAACATGTATTAAAATCTGTTTAATTAAAATCAAGAATATTGAAATACATAGTGCTACGAGAGTGGGTAAAACCAATTTACATATGGCCGAAGGCATAGTAAGAAAGAAGGTGTGAATAAAAGTGAAACAAAGGATCGGAAGGACAAAGGCTGGTGGAATTTTTTAATTAAGAAATAAAAGGTTTTTCAAGAGAGATTAGAACTAGAGACTTCATGTTGAGAGGGTGGTAAAACACAGCTCCGATAATCAACCGATATAGTTAGCAAATATGACTTTTAACATCGGTGCTTCATCTAGAATGTCTGGCTAAGGCCATCATGATCGCTAGTCGATCCGGACTTACTGTACTAATGGTTCTTGTCAATATGTAATAATCGCCATTGTGTCTTGTTCTCAATGCCTTGTCCTTGATGCCTCGTCCATGATGCCTTAACACTGAGAAGCTATACACAACCAAATCTAACCTACGAGCGACCGTCCCTCCTAAAGAAGTGGAGAAATCCATGTGGCGGTCAGCAGGATGTCGGATAAATTCAGAGACTAAAACCTAGGTAAAGGTACATATTTTTTTATATATTTCAATGTGCACATCATTGAATTAGACAATGGCCATCTGCTTTTTGTGAATGATAAAGACATTCTTGAATTTTTTCTTTTGATAAATACCCAGAGTGACGATTTATAAATGTACCAGCATTTATAAGAGTTTTATGTGTTCTTTTCCTTGTAGCACTATAGATCATAATCTGTTTTATTTAATGTAAATGTGTTTTATAGATTTTTTTTATGATTGATTTATTCTATTAAATTTTTTTTTTCTATTTAAATCTGTCTTGTCTCGTTCTTCACCACGTCCAAAAAAGAGATAGTCTAGTCTTAGGGTGGGAAAACTATTATTCATTTTTTTTGATTATTGAATTAACACGTGAAATTTGGTGGTGCAGTGTTTGATTCCGTTAAATTTATAAATCATCCAAGTGCTGTAACTCTGTCAAATCTTACAGCAGTCGGGAGAAAGTTGATCGGGAAACATAACCTGGGGCTATATCCATATAGCATACAGGTTCGGTCAAATACGGAGATAGACTCGTCTATTTTCGTATTTCTCTCTGCTTGCGGTAACGGAAAGTGGACAATTTTGAATTATAGAATTCCCCATTATGTACACATAAAAGGGAAGTGTAGCCTTCGATCGTCGTGTGCCCATTACAATATATATATATATATATATATATATATATATATATATATATATATATATATATATATATATATATATATATATATGTTTATTTCATATAATTTGGAATAATATTACTATAGGTATTAATAATAAGATAAAATAAACAAAATAACTTAAAGAAATGAATGCAAAATAGAAGAAATCATATAAAGATTTAAAAAATGGTAAAGACTTTTCATTGTTTCAGATGAGAATATTTAACTCAGAATATTTTTAGTATAAAACAAAAAGCATAATTAGTAAAAAAAAAAAAAACTTTATCTAACTATTATCAAAAAACTACACTAGTTATGACACCACCTCAGGTTTACCAAATCTGTATTCATTTGCTACTTGGCCAGTGACATTTTAGATAGCTTTGTTGTTTCTCATTTTATGCCATTTTATTTTTCATTAACAGTATTTTTTTTTATATTTATGTAGGTTTAATTTTTAAATAAATTACAAGGCAATTGAAAGTATTACATTTAAATGAAATTATTTTCTATTTTTAAACAAGTATACATAAACAAATAACTTTTTAATTAAAGATTAAATCATGAACCAGTAAATTTATATGTAATGTATACTTTGGCATTATACTAAAATGCTCCAAGATAATTATTTCATGACTTATAAATACCATTCATTGGCTAGCTGCAAAGTCATCTAAACCCACTCTAAAATAAATAAAAAGTTACATATATATATATATTATAATGGTCCAGAATGATGATGAAGTTTTCAGTCTTACCGTATCTGCCGACAGAAGGTGGCACTAGGCCATTTGAACCTAGAAAATTTATAGAGTAGGCAGATACACACTGTTAAGATCCTACTTTAAATATAGACCATTAGCCCAAGTCACTAGCTCATTGGAGATGCAGAGATAATAATATATATCGTTAATTTATATCTTAAATATAAAAAAATAAAAGCCACTGCCAGTAATTAACACACAAACAACATTTATTAATGCACATATATAATCATTTTAAATTTGAGGAATATCATTTATTTATTTTTTTAATATTAACTTTTAATTTAAATTATTATTTTAAAATTTTAAATCATCCACACAGATGAATTTTATATTTATTTTAAGATTGTCGAGTAGGAATAAACTACATAGATTGTATTTGAAAAAAAAAATTCTATCCCTTATTTAACCTTAGGCCAGAAGTTTGCAGTCAAACCGGCATCAATCCATCTGATACATTGGTGTATTCAATGTAACATGAAAATACGACAGCACAAAATACTATACTGTCAGGAATGTATACCTGAACAGTATGGTTAGAGAAGATATTGACTCTCAACCAAACAAAAATGCTACATCTGTCGGCAAGAAGAACAATAAAAATAAAAACTCCATAGGAAGGGACTGTGTTTTGTCTTACTATCCCTTCCATAGGCAACAAGGTGGTATGCAGCGTATAAATCAATCCTACCCATAGCGGATCTCATACTACATCTACTAATTACACCACTATATCCAATCTATTGACCTAATTTAACTACAAAACAAATAACCTAAGATTACCCTCCCCTGATTAATTAATATAACTTTACAAATCTATATAGCCATTCATGCTTAACTTAAATTTAACATTTATATGAATTCACACAGATGGATTTATAATAGTTTGTTTTTTAATGTTGAGCATAGATCGATTACATAGATTACACACTCAAAAACATTTCAAAATAAACATAAATGATCAAAATATAAAGTCATTGATGTAATTGCCGAGGGAATTCACAAGAAACCCAATGGCATTCATCATAAGATGTCACTTTAACACCAATAACTAAAAAGACATCCAAATAAATACATTTTAGATATTCAACGTAAGATATCATTATTTACCAAATGTCTATATATTTTAATCAAATATGAAAACAAAAACATAATTAAACGTGAACGAATCTATGCAAGCATTAATGCATTTAAATAATTTATAGAATTATAAAGAAAATAAAAATGGAAATGATTTTTTTTTAGCAAACTTAAATGTATAAAATCTAAGCATTAATTATCAATTTGAAATTCGAAAGTCAGATAAAGAATTCATTTTAAAATTTAGGTTCTGAATATTAAAAGCTTGAACGAAAGTTCTTAATTATTTTTGAATTTTATAATAGTTCATATCTTACAGAAGAAGAATCATGGTTCCTGGTGCCAATTCCCATGATGTCTCTATTTGAAGTCCAGTCTGTTGTTCTGGAGGAGGCCTAAGCTGGTTCAATCCTGGTATTACAGTCATTTTATTTGAAATAAGTGAGAGAAAGTGACAAGTGTGTCTTATCACTCTTCTCACAAAAATCAAGCTGGAACTCAAGAACTGTTTTAATTTGAATTGTTTTCCTTTTATAATGATCCTCTGAATTCAATGAACAAAACTCCTAATCAATCATTTTCATTAGGTCCAAGCTGAGACTTGGTGCTTCCATTGGTCAAGCTAATTCTTTTTATTCTCTTATCTATATCTTTCCTCTGACTTTTTAATTATATAAGAGCCCCAAGGGCTAGTTTGCTTTTCAATTAATTTATAAAACAATCATTTCCATTTACAAAAATAATTTATCTTTTTCTTATATCTTTTTCTAAAAAAGTACATTCAAATACCTTTTTTTAAAAAAAAGAAATAATTTTTAAAGTTTTGCATCTGTGCGAATATATATATATATATTGAACAACTCTTTAATTTTTTTTAGCTTTTAGTTTTTAATAAATTTATTTTTATTTGCGAACTTAAAGTTTTTATTTTAAATTAATGTAATGGTATATATATATATATATAATTAAAATTACCCCAAATTCACTACTCAACCAGCCTAGCCAAGAAAATAAACACTACCAATGGTTTCTCTATTACAAGCAGATTTCTCAAGTGTAAAGATCTACAAAATAACAACATATTTAAACTATATATTACCCACAATTTCATTTACTTCCCATACACCAGGGGTGGGCAATTGTTTTGGCTCAAGGGCCACAGAGATTGGTGGAGGGCTGCATCAGGGGCCACTTTGTAAAAGCGAAGGTTAGCGGAGGGCCACACCTTTTTTCATGATGCAATAAACACACTGCTTTATTCCCTGTATTACCAAAGAAATATTTGTTTGTCCATTCTTCATTAAACACATGACATTCATCACCGATTTTTTGGAGGGTTCATGGTTTCACTAAAGTTGGAAATGTATATATTTGCTAATGCAAAGACAAAATTGAAATTAACTAGATCAACTGGAAAAGCCCTGCACATAGTATCTACACTGTGCATGTGTATTGAGGTGGCCATCCTAGTGGAAAATAATAGATGAATCTTCGGTCATGCACAGGAAGGAAATCTCAGTTCAAGATGGATTTTCTTGATTGTCTTGGAGGGCCACATAAAAACTCTTAGAGGGCCACATGTGGCCCTCAGGCCACTATTGGCCCACCCCTGCCATACACCCTTAATATTAAAAAAAATTAAATATGTTATTTCATTCAGAAGCATGAATTTTTAACAATAAAGATTCTTTAATTCTTTTTGTTTTATTTCTCTCAAAGTAGACAACCTTAGCTTCATCAAAATTAATACTGTGGCCTGTATGTTTTTCATGGATATATAAAGCAGAACTAAGATATTTATTTCTAACCCTAATTTTATGTACTTTTATTCTTTCATTTAAGCTCAAACTACTCTGCCCTATATAAACCTTCTTACAAAAACAAGGGATAATATGCATTTCACCAAGAATAGTCTTCCTATCAAAAATTTCCTTTGTATTATTTAATAAATTATTCAAAGTAATACCCCTTTTCCAAGTAATTTTTTTTATTTCCAAACAAATTACTATTCCTACATACATTTTTATAAGAAGATAATTTAAATGTCAAAGAAATAAAATCATATTTTTCTTTATTCTTTACATCATTACAAATATTACTATTAAATAAAATACTTTTAACAAATTTATTGGATAGTTGACACACAAATAATCTTTATAAAATTAACCATTTTAAAACAAACCTATCTCATTAGAATTATATAATCACTTATTTCTATAGCAATAAATTCTGAAGCAAGTACTTTATGAGGTACAGATTGATAGCTATCATGTATAATTATAGACCTTAACTCTTTACTCTTAACATAATGACCATAAAGTTCTATAATTAAACCTGACAGCTATCAATCTGTATCTCATAATATAGATGTTTTAAAATATTATTGTTATAGAAATAAGGAATTAAATCATTTTAATGGGGTAGCTTTGTTTCAAAGAGGTCAATTTTATAGATTATTTGAATGTTAGCTACTTTGATAAATTTGTTAAAATTATTTTATTTAGTAGTAATATTTGTAATGATGTAAAGGATAAAAAATATGAGTTTATTCCTTTGCTATTTAAATTATTTTGTCATAAAATTGTATGTAAAAATAGTAATTTGCTTGGAAATAAAAAAATTGCTTAAGAAGGATATTATTTTGAATCATTTTTTAAATAATATAAATTTTTAATAGAAAGATTATTCTTGGACTAGTATATATTGTCCTTTGTTTTGAAAGAAGGTATATATATAGGTCAGAGTAGTTTGAGTGTAAATGAAAGAATAAAGGTACATAAAAGTAGGAATAGAAATAAATATTTTAGTTCTGCTTTATATATCCATGCAAAAGATACAGGCCACACTATTAATTATGATGAAACTAAGATTGCCTTCTTTGAGAGAGATGAAATAAAAAGAGGAATTAAAGATTTTTTATTACTAAAAATTTGTGATTCTGAAGCAATTAACTTGTTTAAAAGTTCTTTTAATATTAAGGATGTATGGGAAGTAAAATTATAGGTAATATTTAGTTTTAGTTTATATGTGTTGTTATTTTGTAGTTCTTTACACTTGAAAAGTCTTCTTGTAACAGTGAAACCATTGGTAGCGTTTTAGAATGTATTTTCTTGGCTATTCTGGTTGGCTTGTAAATTTGGAGTAATTTTGATTGTTTATTGACTAATTTAACTTTATGCTTATATATATATATATATATATATATATATATATATATATATATATATATAGAGAGAGAGAGAGAGAGAGAGAGAGAGGATTTGAACTCAAACTTTTAAGCACCCTTCAACTATCCATAATATCTTATACCACTGATACACATGACCACATACATGTCAAAAAGATAAATAATCATCAATATACATATTTCATGCTAAATCAGCACTAATCAGTTGGTCCAGATTATCATTCCCACACACATATATAATAAGTGCATGGATATGTATATTGGAGTGTACTGAAGCTTGTCCATTAAAATATAAAGATTTGCTATCTTAATATAAACTAAGCACTGTTTGTATATATGTGTGGGAGATGATAATCTGGACCAACTGATGAGTGTTGGTCTAGCATGAAATATGTACATTGGTGGTTATTTATCTTTTCTACATGTATGTAGTCATGTGTATCAGTTATATTAGACAGTATGGATAGGTGAAGAGCTTGAAAGTCTGAGTTCAAATCCCCTATATTTACAATTAGGCTCCAGGTTTGTGAAAAGTGCCTGTATTTCAAATGTTTATATATATCAAAGTTCAGACCAATTAGATTTTATGGCACAAAATATTCATTACAGTATCTTTTGGAATATTGCACATATAAATATTTTGGAAAATTTTATATATATATAATATATCAAACTCAGAATATAATATTAATTGACAAACAGACTCATACAAATAATAAATATATAACCCAGTCAGTATATAATAAAAAATATTATTAACAGCCAGCATGTTTGCAATGCAGTTAATTACAGTAAATGTTGTGTACTGCTCTGAAATTACTTATTGTTATATATATATATTCTCTGTTTAGCATATTCCAATATCAATGGCAATCAACAATCTCAAACTGTTGTCATGGCAACCTCTTTTTAGCAATATATATATATAATACATATTTTGCGAGTTCATTCATGTTAAAAACTTTTAATATTAATATACTGACGTTTTGACTTGGTCACACAAGCCATCCAGTCGAAATGTCAGTATATTAATATTAAAAGTTTTTAACACGGATGAACCCACAAAATATGTATTTTATATATTTAACCCGTGCAAATCTTCATTTTAACATATATATATATTACATCTTCATTTATAAATATCAATCTGCCTGCATTAAAGAGTTTGACTACAACTGATTTCATATAATTGCATTATTAACTATTATTAATCATTTATTAAATTATAGTATAGTCTATCAGATATAAACTGTAATATTTATTTAAAAACTAATATACCTATTTTCTGATTAAACATAAACACAGAAAAACTCAACATCATATGTGTGAATATAAATCAAATTGAATTTACAGTGATGAGTATCAAAAGTCTTATGCTTAATAAAATAATATTAGATATTTATTTTAGTCCTTCTTAGTCTCATTAGGAGATAGATATTATCCAATTCTTTTTCCTTCTTGACAAAAATAATTTTTTTGTACAATGAGTGGTCAAGGAAGAGACAAGAGTCATTGTTTAAATGTGAAAAGTCCTTTTATAATTGCAGATATTATTCTCTGGAATGCAGACTAATTACAGAGAAGTTAAATCATTATTTCAAATAAGTCTTAAACCAAATGGTTTTCTATTTTAGTTTTCAAGATAATATTTTTTTTACTCTATGAATATAAAAATGTAAAAGAATGTTTTACAATTCCTCAAATACATTACAGATATTTTAAACCTTAAATTATACCTATTTTCTCTGTTCTCTAAATGGTGAATGTATGTTTGTCCATAATGCTGTGTTTCCATGTGAATGTATGTCTACAAAGATGTCATATTCACAACAAACTTAAAAAAATATTCACAATATATGAAGGAAGTAATTCCACCATTAATAAATCATAATTGTTATAGTTTATCATAACCTTGTCAAATTCATATATCAAGTATAACAGGTAATGATGACATTTCAGGGGTGTTTGATTTACATTAAATCATAAAAATATTTGTTAAAACAACCAATTAAAAAAATTACAAAAATGATGACCAGAATATAATGTTTTGAAACTTTGAAAAAAAAACTAAATTTGTTTTATAAATAAATAATTATAAACTGTAATTTATATTACAGAATTTTATGCAAAGGAACTAATCCAACCCTTTATATTTAATAAATCCATCATTTTTATTATCAAACACATGTTATACTTAATTCCACCATTAATGAAAAACACTTGGAAAAAATCCATAGAAGTGCTTTTAGTACAGTACAGAACTGAATAGGTATAGTATTTAATTCGCAAAGAAAATGTGATTACAGTGCATATATTCATGTTTGAAATGTGATATCTAGTGAGGGGAAAATATAAATGCTACGATACTGTATTTACATTTACTTTTAGTTAGCCTATAATTGACGTCGAAATAACACCTTTCATGCCAGTGTGCATTTCTCACATTTATTTATGTATTATTAAAATCTTTTGTTTAATTTACATTAAGCTTTAAAAAAATTATTTATGCATTTACCCCCTCCCCCGACCTATTTAGGCCCGGTCCATTTAATGTTTTATATAAAATCTGTATGAAGTTATAACTGCCAGCTTATCATAAGAAAGCTATTTAAATTTTGAACTGATTTTATTTATTATATTTATTTTTATGAAATTCTTTGATTTATATATATATGAGATATTTACTAAAATTAATTAATACGAATGTTGGAATCATTAGATATTAAGTGTTAATAGAAAATTGTAATAATTGATTATACTGTAAATAAAATTTTATTATTTTTATTGCGACTTCAGGCTATCAATATATATATATTTGTGTTGTATCATTTTATTTTATTTTTAAATCTCATACTAACATGTCTCAGATCAAAAAAACCTTTAGTAATATAATTAATAATCGATAAATGACAGCTGGTAATAAACGTAATTCATCTCAAGGGAACTTAGTAATTCATTAGCTTGGTTTGCATTTAAATAATATTATCGACTGAAATTCTAAATGTATTTTGTGCTTTAAAAAATCTGCACAGTATACATACAAAATAAAGTGACAATAGATATTTTTGTAACAGCAATCAGATTATTCTTTGAGATTATTGTCTAATCTTCTACAATTTATTTTAACATTCAAACACGCACTGCTGCGGTAAATGTGCGTGTTGGTATTAGATAAACAAAAAAATTGAATTGATTTAAATAAATAATGAAATTGCGTATTTATTATATATATAATATACTATTATTATAATTTTCAGGGGAAAAAATTGTTGTAGAAGTTAGAAGATAGTTAGCATCTTATATAATGTTCGTGCCAATAGCTCTTAACAAGCTTTTCAGAATATCTCTATCCCCAGACGAGTTTCTAGCTTTTAGCTTTTGTCAGTGAGGTTCTAGGATATTCAAGCATTATATTTAACCTACCAGGTCAAGCCCACCATTTTATCTAATGTTTAATTATTTAGTGCAAAATCTGAAATTTTCAGAGATCCAGATGTCTCCAAATCCAGCTATTTAACTTAAATAGTATAGATCATATATTAATAATTTTAGCAATATAAAAGCACCAAAGCCTTAAGAGCAAAAACCATAATTGTAAGGAAATCAAGTCATATATCATGTGGCTTAATTTAATAAAATTGTATTACAAATGTTATATAAAGAGTGTGCCAATAGTTCTAGTTTTTGGCTTTCCTCAGTAAGGTGCTAGGATATTCAAGCATTAGATTTAAAATACCAGGTAAAACCAGCAATCTGAAAATTTCAGACATCCATATGTCTTCATATCCAGTGATCTAACTTAAATAGCCATATGGGACTGAACTAAGTTCAGATATACCATGTATTAATAGCTTTAGCAATATAAAACTGCCAAAGCCTTAAGATAAAATATCATTTTAAATGAGATCTTAAAATGGCATCTTAAAATATCAAATAAACAGTATCATGGACCAGCATGTTTTATGTGTAAAGTATATATATGGTTTATGGATTGGCTTATATACTCATTGCAAAATCCATCATTAATGATTTTATTTTTACTCTTTGAGTTCAAATGGTCATGTGCTGGTGATAGTAATTATTATAAAATACTGCTATAGTAAAAACAAATAATCAAATGGTTTACTGATCAGGATTTCATAAGAAATTGGGGCATGAAAAGTGACAGAGTTAAACCAATATCAATGGACCTTTTATTTCCAGGTACTGCCATTTTACCATTCAGGTCCATTCTATCAAACCACCAGCAGAGCCTGCTCAGACATCAGATTTTTCAATTCTGAGATAAAAAGCCATGTTCAGAGAATTACTCCACCTTTCAAGAAAATTTTATAAGAGAATTTTGATATTTCAGAAAATCCATTTATATGAAGTCCCATCATAACTTTTTCCAGAGCCCTCATAGCCATGCATGTCAAAAAGTAAGAATAATTCAATGATTCTTTCTCAGGAAAGATAATGCAATGTTGATTATCTAAATTGGCAGATGAAGCTTTGAATCAAGAACTTATAACTCTCTGAATTAGTCACGATGTCATTGTGGCAGAGAGACTTTATTAAATCTATATACTTTTATTATTATCACATAAATGTAGGGGATTTGAACTCAGACTTTCAAGCACCCTTCAACTATCCACACCATCTTATACCACTGACACACATGACCACACACATGTAGAAAAGCTAAATAATCACCAAATATATGTATTTTGTGCTGAACCAGCACCCATCATTTGGTCCAGATTATTATCTCCCATATATATATATATATATATATATATATATATATGGGATATATATAATACCAAATATATATATATATATATATTATAAGCTACACTCCCAACACTGCTCATATACATTACATGAGTGAAATGCCCAGGCGCCAGTTCTATTAATGAATAGAACAATATAACAAGATATATAGTACAAAAACTATTATTGAGACTCTACATTTAAGTTTATGTTCAGCTCAGCTCAGTGGGAGGCTATAGGCAGTTCATAAGATATATGATGATAAATAAATAAATGAAAGAAGAAATATTACAAACACTAAATATAATATAAATCCTTTTTATTAATTAATTGTATGATAAAGAATCGTGTTTATCAGTACAGTCTATTAAAATATACTTTAAACTTAATTTCTCCCTTCATCCAAATATAACATATATCAACTTGCTATAATTATAATACTAAACAATTCTATGACTTGGCATATCACAATCTAAACATCTACTTTAATGCCAATCAAGAAATAAACAATAAGATCTCAGGGAATTTAACAAAGACAGTTGAATTAAATAAACTACATTGGCCCATAAGTTATAATTCTAAAGTATGATAAAAATGTAATGAAACAAATTGACTAAAATATTCTACCGTGTTTCAATGATAAAATAACGACCGAAATAGGGTATTTTAATTTCATATCATCATCTAACAAATATACTAACTTGGCAACCTTTCTAATACATTTATCCAGTGGCAAATGTTCCTTATAATGTTTGGATTAAGTAAAAACAATATTGTCAGACACCCACAGATTTAATATTGCAACTCTAAAATAATGTATCTATTTTATGGTAGATTTATGAAATGTGGAGATGTAGAAATGGAAAACACGAATGTATACAATAATAACTCCAGACACAATTTTAAGATTTTAAACAAATCAAATAAATCATTTATTATAATAAAAATAAATTTGGTTTAACATATTTACAATTGGACTACTTGTCCTACAGATTTTTAAATTATCAAATAACTTTAAGCATCAGTTTGGGATTATCCCTATTATCAAAGCAAATTAACAACAAACTTAAATATTCTGACTTCAAACACATGCCATGCTTTGCCTACATGTTTCCTCTACATGACACTAAATAACAACATGTTATATTATTAACACACAAAAAAATACTTTTGAGAGGATATTACCATTGATTAATAAAATAAATCAAATTAATTATATTTGGCTCTCAACCAAGCAACTTTCTCTAATTGGCTAAATAATCACTTTTAGTTACGAATATCTTTCATGCATAGCAACAAAATCATGTTCATTCTGATGATTTGATGATTTATAACCTTTATTTAAATAAATACACTGTATTTTAAAATATTTATTTCCCGTTTTAATCTCAATGACTTTATACTTCTATTTAAATGAATGTAATGTATTTCAAACATTTATTTCTCATTTTAAATTTCAATAACTCTATACTTTATATACACGATATTATTTATATTACGCGTGTGTGTGCGTGTGTCAAGCAACAATGATAGAAAATAATCTTTTCTACAAATTCTCCATTCATTAAGAGAATATCATACAATTACTTTATTTCGGACAATGTCATAATCCATCAGTAAAATAAGACACTAATATTACATCAAGAATTAATTTAACAATTTATCTGACCACATATTAATTAACACAGAGCTATATTTTCATGATTATACAGACTATACGTTATAAGGGAAATCTACGTGAGGAGCAGATAACTCTTACTGAACCCTTCAACAATAATTCATCTACTTCTAAATACACTATTAGTGGAGAAATTTTTCCTCATCACTAGGGCTCTAAGAAAACATCACTTAACTTCAAAAAATATCATTTAATCATACACATATAATATAAACTAGGCTCTACTCATGGAAAAACATATACTAAATAAGCAAAATCTTTTATCCCTACAAACATTATAATGCAATCAGATTTCTTTCCATTCTCAAAGCTCTTCTAAATATCGAACATTATAAATACACGCTGCAGATAAATACATACAGATAACATACTAATCCATTCAACTCAGTAGAATACGACAGCATCCAAAATTTATACATAAAAATATTCACGAACTGAACTTTATCAAACAAATGTCATAATTGTGCAAAGACACACACCTGTGAATAAAAGTATATATAAAATTAACTCTAAATTACACATTATGCAGGCAACATGGTAATTAAATATTGCATCAAGGTATAACTTTTAATTCAGAATAAACTTTAGGTTACCTTTTAAAATTTAATGGTTATAATTATTACGAATGAACTTTCTTTCATATCTAACAAACTATTTCTATTATATGTTCGTTGATTTAAAAAAAAAAAAAATTCTCACTTTGAGATAATAAAGTATACAAACCTTTCTAATAATATATTACAAAAAAAAATATTTTCTTTCTTTTACCTTCGTAAAAGAACAATAAGACCTATTTGTCAATTTTTACCAGCATATTCCTCATTTGGATATGCTTCAGAGATGGTCTTGTAGATCAAAATAGCCCAAATTATCAATAAAACATAATAATAAATAAGCCTATTATCAATAATATACATTAATAATGACAAGCAATAAAAAAAAAAGAAAGAAACAAAAGTTATTTGTTTTGTAACTTAAAATGAAAGTTCACTTGCAAAGCTCGGTTCCAGGTTTGTGAAACAATATGGGACATATTCCAAACTGAATTTAAATTAAAATAAACTGCTGCAGGGTAACCAAACAAATATAATCATGCTTAAATAGGATTCAGCATCTTCAATGTTCATAACAAAGTTATTTAAGTTACTTTATCATACATAAGTAATCAATTTGTCTTCTATTAAGATGAAAACATAATAAATTCTTAACTATTGTTGGACAGGAATTATCTCACTTATTCCGTTGTAGTTCTAAATTAAATATGTAATTATTTTAGTAGTTTCTTGAATAGCATTTAACACTTTGTAATTTATTATATGCCTGGTTTATTCTTAAATATTGTCCATTAAGATACCGTGTTTCCCTAGTAATTCTTCAATTAATAATATTTTGTTTTATTTTCCATCTTTATCGAAGAGAACAGAAATTACCCGCATTTCTATTCTTCCATTCGATCTCAGCAAATACTTAATTTGAAGGAACTCACGTTTTATTTCCTTCATTTCAAATATGTATTATTTCCAGAAATACCAGATAAATAAATAGTGTTATCTCTTTATGGTGAATTTGAACATGGCATGATTTATCCAAATATGCGTATTCTTAATTCTATGTTTCATCCTCACAAAAACACAACATGGAAAATAGCGAAGAATTAAAACATATTCTGTAAAATAGTTCTGCATGCGTTTCTCAGATATATTAAAATACACACGTTGGTTAGTGATACAACAAGAATATTCATGCAATTTATTCCTGTTTAAAATAATAATTGAATGAAATAGTGTAGACTGGATGTTATCAACATACATTTTTAAAAGTGCAATAGTTATGAAAGGGTTATTTTAAAAACGTTTAAATTGAGGAGAGTAAAGTAAACTGTGTACCTTTTGAAAATTTAGAATTCCATTTTAGTTAACCAATTCCCATAATAAATTCTTAAAATCCTTTCGATGTTTTATTCCAAAGTCTTTTTTAAAATCAATTTGACTTCAGCAACTGGTTTTTAATTTTCACAATAAAAAAAATGAGCCATTGTTTTCTGGCTACCATTACCTTACATAATATTCAAATTTTTCACTGGAGATCTTTTTTAAAAAGCTCTCTTTAGCAAAAAGGTCATTTTTTTTTCTTCACAAGGTTACTCCCATGCTTCCTTTCTATCTAGGCTAATTACATATTCAAAAAAAAATATTTTCAAAAAAAAAAAAAAACATTTTGATTAGATCAAGACAAAAAAATAATAAAATAAATAGCTTTTATAAACTTGAAAGAAAAATGAATATTAATTAACTATTAAACAAAAATGATTAATAATTTATTTAATTTGTGAAATAATCCATTGGTTCAACTATCTATTACTCATTGAAAAGAAATATATATTTGCTAAGTTATTTAAAATAGTTACTGTAATTTAAATGTTTTTATTGTACATGTACTATTGCTTAATGTTTTTTAGAAGATGAAAATGAAGTGAAACGATGCAGAGTCACACATGCATGCACATACACTATACTATAAATATTAAAGTATCTTAACTAAATATAATTGAAATGGCTATTAATTGTTGACAAAAGGATAAGTATTAAAGAATAAGGATTTTGAAACCATTCAACCAATACTACACTAATATAAAATAACCTTGCATTTTCCTGCCCAAATATACCAATTCCTACAATAACAATCCCTCTCTCTAGCATTAAATACTTCACTAACCACAATAATAATAATGAATACTTATAAAGTAGTCAATCAACTGCATAAGCAATCCATATCTAAGCTTCAAACAATCTGCAGCAAAGAAAATATAAAATTCTAAGGCTATTTCATTTTTTAAAAATATAATGTAACTATTCAATGTAGATACAAAGTATGTCAATTCCTTGTGCCCATCCAGATGGTCACTATATATATATATATAATCAGTGCTAAGTTTATATTAAGTTAGCAAACGCTCATACTTCAATCTATTACAACTTCCAACTCTTTAATTATCCATACCATTGAAATCTGATGGTGGAAAGCTACCAAGCACTCATCATATATATATGTGTGGAAGATGATAATCTGGACTATGGGTAGTCAACCTTTTTATACCCACCGCCCACTTTTTTATCTCTGTTAGTAGTAAAATTTTCTAACTGCTCACCAGTTCCACAGTAATGGTGATTTATAAAGTAGAAAAGTAACTATTTTATAAAATTTATAAAGCAGAGTTACAGCAATCTAAAGCATATAATAATAATTACTTACCAAATACTTTATGTTGGACTGGTTTGGCAGAATAAATCTTTATGAAACAACTTACTGTAGTTAAATCTATCTTTTTATTTATACTTTGTATACATAGGAGCATGAAGACTGATGAAATTACCATTTAATTAATTAAATTATTAATGAGATCCCTTATGCTGTGCAACTAAATATGAGATATCTGGCTCAATTTTTGTAAAGAACAAAGGTCTCCATTTTCAGAAATATTCAGATGGTTTCTTTCTTTGGTCATAATATGAATAATAGCACTAAAGCCTGATTCCACAAGATATGAAGTAGGGAAAGGTATCAATAAACTGAATATCATTTTCCACATATTTGGATAAAAGACAGGCATTTTGCCATAGGTTTTCATATCCATCACTATCGAATTTATGTTTACTTTCTTCATCATATCAAATTTCTAACAGTTCTTCTTGGCAAGTTGTAGCAGCCTCTTTAATATTTGTGGTAAAATGATTTTTCATCCAGTCATACACCTTCAATTTCAAAATATTTTCAAATTGCTTTTCCATGTCCAATTTAAGTTCATTGAGGTGGCTACTGAATCTGTCAATATTCTCTGAAGTTACATTATCTTATATAAATGATAATTCAGGAAACTGATAAAATTCTCTCTTTAATAGATTGTAATAAAGTAGTTCAAGTTTGTCAATAAATAATGACACAATACTTTGGCAACTTATAGGAGTTTTATTAGCTCCTTGAAGCTGCAAATTGACATCATTAATTCTCTTGAAAATATCTGCCAAATAAAAGACATCATTCTTTACTGTTTTTATTGGTTGACATAGATTAATCTCATAATTACTTTCAAAAAATTGTATGAGACTATTATATAATGCTACAAAACAAGCCAAAGATATGCCCTTTGACAGCCACCGAACTTCTATGTGCAAAAGTAACATATTAAAATATTTATTACTGTCCTGGCAAAGCTGCCAAAACATTGTTTAAGGTTCAAATTATTATAGTTATTGATGAATGGAGAGTTGTACTTAGATGTTTTCCTACAAGATGTTGTCTGTGCACCACACAATGAATACATAAAACATTTGACACTTCTTCCTTCAAATAAGCAACAAATCCACAATATTGGCCTACCATTGATGGTACTCCATCAGTAGCGCATGCAATAACATTATTCAAAGAAATATTATTTCTTGTAAAGTATGATTTCACAGTATTAAATATAGATACTCCTTTTGTATCTGTAATGAGATTTATTGGGAATAGCATTTCTTCTCATAATGAACTGTTTTCATCAAAATAATGTACATATGCCATCAATAAAGCATTATTATCTTCAATGGTAGACTCATCCAATTGCATGGAAAATAAAGAGTTATGGGGAATACTTTTTTTTTCAACATCAACTGCCATTTCTTCACTTTGTTGCTTTCCTGTGCAATTGCTTAGTGACAACATTTTTAAATTTTCAGGTCTATCCTGATGCATTACTGGTGAGATAAATTCTTTTACAGATGGTATTATTACAATTTCTCCAATATTATAGCTTTTACCACTTTTTGAAATTAATTGTGAAATGTGATAAGAGGCAATTAATCCATATTCACTCACAGCATGTTGTTTCTTAGATGATGCAATGATTGTTGAACGATTTTGAATTTTTTTATTATTTCCTGAAAATATCCAATGGACTTACTTATCATTTGGGTACTTTGTAGAAAAATGTTCTCACAATTGACATGGCTTCATTGCCTCATTGAATAATGTTTTATGACACAATAAACACATTGGGTGTTGTTTATTTACAACAGATTCTATGAAATCCATCTTTAGATACTCTGATAAATAGCCACAAGTATATTTCTTTTTTGAGACATGGGCTCACAATATTTCATAATATTTTGTTTGAAGATGTAAGCACATGCTCACTCTCACAAATCCAATTGTAGATTGACCAATGTGACTGCAAACAAAAGAACCTGGACCATAAATCATCATCTGCACATGCTTCTCATGCATCATGGATTGGGTTTGGGAGAGGAGATGTGTGAGCTATTCTGGGGCAAGGCTGTTTTGTTAGTGGTTGCACTGTAGCTCTATTTAGTTTCACTTATGTAATGTGAACTAAACTTATGCACGGGAGATACAAATAGTATATTTTCAGAAAATTTAAATTTGTCATGGGGAATTTTATGAAAACCTAATGAAAATGTTTTTAAATAATGCTATGAAATTTTTTTAAAAAGTCAATTAAATTTTAAAAAAAAGAAAGTGCTTCAGTATTGGACAAAACCTTTACCACCTACCATAAAAGGTGGGAGTGCCCACTAGTGGGTGGTAGGGACTAAGTTGACTACAATTGATTCTGAATCAAGTAATGAGTGTTAGATAGTTCAGCATGAGATACATATATTGGTGAATATTTATCTTTCCTACATGTGTGATCATGTGTATCAGTGATATGAGATAATGTGAATAGTTGAAGGATGCTTGAAAGTCTGAGTTCAAATCCTCTATATTTACAATTAAGCTCCAGGTATATGAATAATGCCTGTATTTCAAATATTTACACATTAAGCCTGCATCCTGCCCATGTATTTAAATAGATATGGTCCTATACATGAGGGTCACAGTAACTTGAAGTCAACATGGGTATGGAAATAATATTGGCATCAGCATGGAATTTGAGCTTTCCATCATCAGATTTCAATGGTATGGGCATAGAAATAATATTGGCATCAGCATGGATGTCTGAAAAGTTGGAGTAGATTGAAGCCTGTCCATTAAAGTATGAGGGTTTGCTATCTTAATATAAAATGAACATTGATTATATATGTGTGGGGGAGATGATAATCTGGACCAACTGATAAGTTCTGGTTCAGCACGAAATACTATATTGGTTATTATTCATCTTTTCTACATGTGTGTGGTCATGTGTATCAGTGGTATGAGGTAGTGTGGATAGTTGAAAGGTGCTTGAAAGTCTGAGTTCAAATCCCCTATATTTACAATTAAGCTCCAGCTACATATAAAGAATGCTGTATTTCAAATATCATATAAATAACTTTTAATAGAAATGCTTTTTAACAGAAATTTCTTTTAGAAAAAGAATTGAGAAAAAATTTTTTTTAATCAAACACGTTAGTGAATTTTAATCGTACAAATGACAAAACTTAAAAACTTAAAATTGAACAAAAAAAGAAAGTGTATTTTTTGTTTGTTTGTAGTAAGTTTCAAAAATATTTAAATGTATTAATAAAGTTTCTCTCGTAATTTTGAAAAGAAGCGAATAAAAGAAGCTGTAATTAATTGATTGCCTGCTGCTAAGAGTTTTGGTCATTAAAACTTATGAAAAGCAAAAGAGTGAAAAGTTCACGTTATATAAATCTGTATAAATCTTATTAACATTTATTTTCAATTCAGGATTCTGGGATTTAATGATTTATTCGAAATAATGTATTAGAAGTTAGAAAGTCCAAATAGATAGCTTCCGGTGATTGCGAATATATGTATACAGTTTACTATGGAATCCGTGAAAAAGCGTCCACATAATAAATTTATCAAAACAAACAGCTTCATGTAGACGTAATTCATATGAATAGTTACATCCGTTATGGTAATTTCTGCACGTCATTAGAATAAGCGTAATTGCCGAATAGAGAGCATATATACATATATATGTTACTTTAATAATGAAAAACTTAAACTAGAGTTTATTGATTACAACTGTTTGGTGACAGTCAATACAACATAACATATATAAATTAAACAATTCAAAACAAAACAACACTCTCCATATAGTAGTGCCATCTTGTGCTAACAAGAGCAATCAATGGATGCCAGAAGGCTTGTGCATAAAATCCCTATCTAGTGCCTACTCATCCAATATCCCCAGACTAGTTTCTGGCTTGTGGCCTTCATCAGTGAGGAGCCTTGGATCTGAGAGCACTGCACCTAGATCTTAGGATCTAAAGTGTTGTTTTGTTTTGAATTGTTTAATAACAATTATTGTGCTAATATGAGATAGTGATCATGTGATGTTTAGTGGTTTAACATATATAAATAATAGATTCCAATGCAATAAATAGCTAAAATATGAATATACCTACATAAACGAATAATTATATTCATAGCTATCAGAGATGACTATTGAAGCTTACAAAATAATAATAAGGCCTATCATTTATTGAGGAGGGGGTTAACTGGAATCTAGCTTTTTTGTGAATAGAAGCAATAATTCAATTTTGTCTACCATGATTGTAAAGAAAGTATTCGCACAGACATTCACCTTGCCCCAATAAGCCTGAACTTATACTTCTGTTAAGAGTATATCTGGCAAATGAAAAAAAAAACTATGAAGCTTTTTTTTACCTAAACATAGAGGTAGAAAGTCAACAAATTCTCACTTACCATATGAATAATCACAAAATAATAACTTCTGCTGTGATAACAATGGAGGGGATATAAAGAAGTTGCTTGCTTATTTTCATTAAAATCTTAAAGAGGAATTAAAGAATTTTCTTTCAGACAAATTCCTTTAGTGAAAATCTAATTCTGTACTAGCTTCATTTGAATGTTTCCATGACATTTCTGCTTAGCTTTTTTCTGAAAGAAATTCACAGTATACAGTTTTTCTTTTTCTGAAATTTCGCAAGTATGTTTTTTCTCTTATTTATCTAACCATAGATAAATTTACTCAGTACTTCTACCTTTTATCCATTTTTCAATTCTAGCATTAAAGTTACTTAAGAAAATTTTAAAATCTTATCTAATAAAATAAAAAGAATTTTGCACATTTACTTAGATATCTACCACTTCTCCATAACAATGAGAACATAAAACAAATCACAAAAGATGTCATACCTATGAAAATTCTATTGCTGAAATATGTTTTAAGGTCATGAAAAATTTGATAATATTCTATACAATCTTAAAGCAAATAATTTATTGTTTGCTGGCTACATTAAACTAATTTGTCACCAATAGTAAAGATAAAATTAACCCCAGAGAATATCTACACATTGTTTATGTAATTAAATGTCAAAATCCATTGTCTTATATCTTATTGTGTGAAAGTGAACATTAATTTAATATTAAAACAGCATATATAATCGTTAGAAACTAGTCAACACATACACAAACTCAATATAGATAAAAATTAACAATCTCAAATTGTTGTCAAGGATGTTGCCTTGACAACAGTTTGAGATTGTTAATTGCTATCTATACTGGGATTGTCTAAGTGCTGACTGCTGACTAGTTTTCAATGATCACTTATAAACCCATTTAGCCTTGAGCCTTATTACGCTTAATATGTATATATGAAGCTAATGTTAACTTAAAAATGTTTAAATCATTTATTGTAAACATAATGCCAGGAAACATAATTAAAGAAGTCTACTTTTTTAATAATGTAGATTCAGTAATGATTAGAAAATCTATGCATCCAGTTGAGTGCATTTCGAACATGCACAATTAAATCTATAATTTTGTCCTTTCTTTTGCTACTCTTTTGTATATAATAGATGTCTTTGATGAAGGTATTCAGTATCAAAAATATATTATGGTTGCTAGTATATTGCTGTGTGTATTATTTACAATACCAATTAGATAGCATATGTATATTTATAATAAAGAAAACATCAAGCACAAATAAAACGTTAAGAGTTTATTCACTCGTAAAATCTAATATATATAAGTAGATGAAAATTAAAGCATTTAATATATAGAAAATAGGATCTTTAATTGTAGTCTTACCTTCAACCAGTGTCAGTAATAATTCTTTAACATGCTTATCAAACATTGTTCATAAGATATGTACGTTATCTTTACTAACATTTTTTGCCCACACAGACACAACTTTTATCTGCAATTTAAATATAAGTCCAGTTTCTGCTTTAATCTGAATATATTAGCATACATTAATTTCATTAAGTCCAATGCAAGCTTATAACAATTTTTTTAGGGTTTAACTAATTAGGTGGAAATTTATTTATATGTTATCTGACATGTAATTACATCGAATATAGAAATGTTAATTATGATTAAATAAGTATATTCATATATACATATCTGCACACACTGCCCATCTCCTTTCCTCACTTTAGAAAATTATCTAATTAGCCACAACTTTAATCTTGCAGTTTTTTGGTGGGGGATAGGCCTTTTTTCATCTTGGGTCTTTTGCTTTCTTTTTGTTGATATTATTTTAAAGACAGTCAATCTATCTTGGGTATAGTTGCTGATTTGTCAGACTGACTATTTACTTCAACTATATCAATTTTATTTGTCTGCTTATTATTTGGTGATTCATATCTCATGATTCTAGTGATGTGTTTAGGCACTCATCTTCTTTTATCAGGTTTTCTATCAAATTTACTGGCTCTAATGACTCACTCTGATAATGTCTCTAATGATTATATACCTTCTCATTTGGTTTCTATTAACTGACTGAATCAATTATAATTGTTTGTTATAAGCTTTAATGTATACCAGAAAGCCACATTTTCTCAAAATATCTTATTTATACAGTTTCACCAACTTAAAATTTCTCACTGTCAAAATGGTCTTCTTTTGTTATGTTCTTATTATGCAAATACATGTATGAAAGTTTTGTTGTATTAGCATTTTGACCACCATTTTAGTATACTTTCAAATACTAAAAAAACATAGCATTTGATTATTGTATAATGCCATTTTTCTTGTTGAATTTCGGTCACAGCATTCATTTTATAGATAACAATAGTAAATGAAGTATTCTATTGCTCCTAAACATACTACTCTTCATTTTCTAACTCAGTTCTTTGGTCTATATATTCACATATTTCTTCAATGCTATCTATACAAAGTTTGTAAAACAATCATATTGTGCCAATCTCCTGCTTACACAGGTTTTTCTATTATCAACTGAGCAAATATGTTGTATTCCTGGGATTATTATTCACAATACCAGATGGTATCATCACTATTACATAGTAAACATCAAACACAAATAAACCTTAAAAAAAGTTTATTCACTTATAAAAACTAAAATATATAAATATTTATGCAAAAGTTAAATCATTTAATATTCTTAGATAATAAGATCTTTAATTGTAGACTTATCTTCAAGTAGTGTAACTAATAAATTATTTTCACACCTAGAAACCATTTTTGCTACAGTTATTTGTGGTTATTTTTACTAACATTTTTACATACACACATACGTTATACTAGATTATCTGCGGTTTAAATATCAGCCCAGTTTTTGATTAATCTGAATATTTTAGCATACGTTAAATTTATTAAGTCCAATGCATGCTTATCACATATAAATTTTTTAAAGTGTAGAATGATTAAAATATTCATATGTTATCTCACTATAATTACATTAAATATAGAAGCTATTTACAATCATATAAGTATATTCATACAAACATATCAGTACAGACTGTGTTAAAACTTTTACAGACAATTCAATTCTATGTATTTAATAATTTCATTTTTTTTTTTATTAATGCATAGTTTCAGTGTTGTGTTTAAAATGTATCATAGAATCGGTGTTTCAACAGGGGATATTAAGTTTCTTAATAAAATCAAGTTGCTAGAAATTAAATCTATAAGTACAACAGAAAAAATAGACCTAACGAGTGATTGAAAATATTTCAACACAGTAACACAAAGAGAAAATGTCAAAATAAAAATAAATTTGAAATGCAATCGGTACATGAATTGTTGTGAACAGTCACATGAATCGCCTTTATTCACTTGGAATATTTAAAAGTCATAAATTTAAAAGATAAATTAATATGTAAAGGTATCTACATAAAATTGAAATGTGCAAGTTCATGAGATGGTGGTATATTAAGTGGATTCTGTTATATAGCATTTTAATTGCAGAACATGAGAATAGTCTTGTTAATGTAAATATTGTATCACTTTGAAGAGTAAATGAGGTTCAATTAAAAAGTATATTAAATAAATAGAAGATGTTGCAATTTAAAATCGGTAATACTATTTTAAGAAAATACCACATAAATTAATTTCAAACAAATTGTGTAAATGGCAAGTAACAGCCACAATAATAATTTTAAAAGCATTTAATTTTTTTTTTATAATTAAAGCAAAATAAGACAGTATGTAATTAATTAAAGTAGTTCTTGTAGAAAAGCCTCACTATCCAAGAAATTTAATTAAAGCAAAAAATGTAAACGTTATCACGTTTTGAAATAAAACATCTCACTAAAGAAAAAATATTATCATTTGAGTTAGATAAAGATGTTTCATTGCCAGCCAATAGATGAGAGACTGTATACAAAAGAATATCTTTTATTAAAAGCAACTGATTCCTACTTCTTATCTTCTACCATGAAGCAAGACAGTAGTAAAAGTACTTTTAAGCGCTCAATTTATGCAACTATGTCATCGAATTTAAACCCATTATAAATTGGGACATGATGTGCTAAGTTCTCAGCACAAGAATGTCATTTGCTTTGATCATCACCATCACGTCATCACATACCTCCTCAGAAATGAATAGATGATATGCTTATCTATCTGGAAGTTAGTGCGCAAGCAGAAATTGGGCAGTGCCCATTTTTTTGACTGAGTCTTGTCAACATTTAAAAATTAGTCTTTCTGGAAGGTAGTAAAATGAAAAGAAACTTTATATTAGTAATTTTCCAACATGCATGTAGTTATTGATCAAAGCCTTAAAATATGAAATTAAATCAGATTTTAGATCGGTACAAATAAAAATCAAAGATCCTAAAAATATCAATGAATTGATGTGCAATTAAAAAATATGTACTTCAAACAAGGAGTTGGTAGTTCAGTGAAGAGACTATAAGCCAACTAAAAATGACTGAGTCCAGCAAAATGAAGCAATCTATATACAGACATGTTGAGAGAAAAATGCATTGTTAGACCAAAGCTGAGGGTTTGTTCATTTTTCACTACCTATCTTCTGAACACCAATAGTCAGATGCAGTCAATATAATCTGACTAGCTTTTGCCGATGTCTTACCTGCCACATAAAATCGATGGAACCAGACCAGCTAGTACCAAAGAAACACCCTATAAATCTGACAGGATTAGAAGACAGGGGTGATCATCCAGGTAGTGTATTAAAAACCTAGATAAACATGTCTAGACATCTTGATAGACTTCCTAAATTTTATTTTAAGTGTTTATGTCTAGATATAACTTTTAAATATCATTTTGAGTGTTAATGTTTAACAATATATAAATAAGTGAATGATTGTTAAAATATTGTAGTTTTAATATGTTCATATTTGTGTTCTAAATGTTTAAATATTTCTTATATGTTCTTTTTTATTTTTTAATAAATATGTGTAAATTATTGGTGTGAATTAAGTTTATTTCTATCTCTTCTTTTACCTATGGGTTTAAATCATTAATCTTATTAGATAATCTGTGTTATGCTGGTCTTTTCTTTCAATAGCTAGCCATGGGTCAAGCACTTGAAGCATGTTAATGTCATCTCCTGGGGTCCAGTCTAAGTATGGGTACACCCATAGGGTTAAAACCCATTATAAATATCTCCATGAGATATGTCATGCTTCTTGCAGTCATAGAGGTTGTGCCTTGGGCTGGCAAGGTGACTGCAGTTTGCATTTTTATTCAATCTTGGTGTGACTTGGGGTATGGTTTATATGTAAATATTGGTCATATTTACTCCTCTGTTTGACTAATAGGATATTAAAATAAAATATTAAAGATTAATATGAGCGAATAATGCAAAATAATAAATAATAAGTATAATTTCAAAAAGGATAAATCATAAAGTAGTAAAAATATCATAAAAGGATAAATCCCATTACAAAATAAAGGTACTTATAAGATAAACTGACTCTGAAAATATCTAAGACATTTAATAACTAATTAATTAATTAACAACCTTTATAAAATATGTAAAATAACTGTATATATTTTTATTACATTGAGTATTTAACTATTAGACAATTTCTTGAATGTGTAAAAAAAAATTCTTTTTGAATATTTTATTCAATATTTGTTTTATTCACTCATGCATAATTAGAATAAGTATAAAGCAAAAGACAAAATGAATTTTAATAGGTTTTTTTTTGTTATTATATATATTTTTATAAACCATTAGTCAGTTTTTTTCTAAAGTAATCTTTATATTAGTTAGTCTTTTTTTTTTCTCAATGATGAAAGCTTTTATTCATCAAAAAGACAAAATACATAACAGTTAAAAAAGGTTTGCAAAGGGATAATTACATGGCAAAATGAAATTCAAGTACAATATGGTGAAGGAGAAGGGAATACATATGAAATGGGAAAGGGATATGGGAAGGGTGTGTTAAAAAGAGAAACTTTATTAAGTATAAAATGTTTTACAAGGCAAATATTGATTTAAACAAAGCAAACCAGAGTAATCAATGAATTCCAGAATGCTTGTGCATAAAATCCCTATCCAATGCCTACTCATCCAATATCCCCAGACTACTTTCTGGCTTGTAGCCATCATCAGTGAGGAGCTTTGGATCTGAGAGCACTGCACCTAGATTACTCTGGTTGGCACAGGGTGGTACTACTGTATGGAGAGTTTTGCTTTGTTTCTAAACAATTATGTGCTAGTATAAGAGATAGTGATCATGTGATGCTTAATGTTTTAAATATTGATTTACATAGTATAATATGGAGATTTGAAATGGCACATTGAATTTTTTTGTCCATAGCATTTCCAGAAATTGATCAACCCGTAGAACATCAAAGCATTAATCCATGAGAAGATCTACCATTAATTAAAGACAAATTAATGTTTCAATTAGGAATTATTTGTAAAGTCTAGAGTTTAAATATGAATAGCATTTTAGAAGTACAATATTGAAAAATCCAATTTGCGATAGATAAATTGAGAATAGGAAAATATTTTGGGAGATAACAACATTGGAAATAATAAATTTAAATAGGGTGAATCACTTGCAATTAAAATCATTAGGCCAAACTGCAGCTTACTTTATAATAATACTTGGATAAAATTGTTTATAACAATAACGCCAAAAAAACCGCTATGAATAGCGTTTTTTTCCTTTCTTGTGAATGAGAAAATTAACGTTGGTAACGATCCCCACAGCACTCTCATCTAAGCCCTTCCTCTCAAAAGAACCAGGATTTAGGCCTATGGGGCCCCTCCCAATAACCAGACTCTTTTATCCAATCAGCAAAGTTGAGTGTAATGAAAATTTTAATTAGTTAGTCTTGTGTCTCATTTTAAACTACCTATCTAGAAATAATCAACTCACTATCCAATATAAATTATAAATATATATTTCATAATCGGTTGGGGAATTTGTTTATGGAACACATTCTCCTACCATTAGAATAGCACATTAATTTATTTCTACTTCTGGCACCCAAATATAAGCTATTCTTATGGAGGAAAAACTTCTTTCAAATATTCCCTTGGCTAATTCCAGCCTAGATGGGTGGAAGTTAAGATAATCAGAAAATATAGCTATGGTTTTTCAGTTTAGTTATGGATGTTATGATTATTATTTCATTAGAAACCTCAGTTTGATTATGTTGTAAATAAAAAAAGAAAATTATAGTTGTTTTGTAAACAACCCTTAAGAGTAAACATCACTCTATATTGGTAAAATAACCTGTACCATTTTAATAGATATATATAAAATAGAAAATCATATATTACAATACTAATCAAAATAAATTTATATATATGTGTGTGTGTGCTCTGCCTACAGATAATGAAGCTAACTAAACACAAGTAGCCATGAATATGGGACTATAAACTGTACCAAAAGCGCTTGGCAGTAACTTTTGATAATTTTACTTACGTTTAATACCTTCATTATCTGTGTGCAGAGGCCATATATATATATTAATTGATTTCAAACGCTAATGAAGTAAAGCCTTAACTAATCAAAATAACAAAATTTTAATAAAATATTTCCACAATCATGTTTTTTTTTATATTAACAAATAGACCTTCTTTTTTGTTTCATGTGTCAAAGCATCGGCCAGGAAATGAACCCACAAACCCGGGACAACTACTTGTAAGGCAGCTGCGCTGACCACTCGGCCACCAACGATTAACCTTTTCAAGTAAAATTTTGTTGTTTTTGCTAATAATATAATGTTATATGATTTTCTATTGTATTTATAATTACTAATCTAATAGTAGCAATATTTAATATATATATATATTACAGAATATTTTCATTTCAAATATAATACTCAGATTTTTTTTTTTTTCAGGCAGCTTCATAACGAGACATTTTAATAAACTAGCAAATTAGTTTTACTTTTCATTTATCTGACAAAAGGAGAATTCTTCTTTTATCTTATCTTCAATTGTATATAATATAAATAAATGGAGATTAATATCCGAAAATGCTAAAACTTATTATACGAGCAGTTGTCCCGGGTTAGCGGGTTCGCTGCCCGGCAGATGCTATGACACATGAAAAAAGAAAAAAACTTATTATTTGTGATTATTCTGTGATATGAATATAATTTTAAATGTTATACATATTTAAGGCAGTAGTAGGTTATTTACCTGCTATTGAAATTAGTGATATTTAATTTAAAATAATATACGAAACGTTAAGCTGGTGTGATTATTTTTTTAACTACGTTCACTCCTAATAATAAGTTTCAGCCTTTTCAGATATCAGTGTTCATTTATTTACAATATAAACAGTTCAAGGTCAGAGAAAAGATGGATTCTCCTTTTTATGGGATTGAACCAATGGGCATTGATAAAAGAAAAGTAAAATTATTTCCAAGTTTATTAAAATATCTCATTTTAAGGCTGCCTGCAAAAATAATTCTGAGTAATGTATTTGAAACAAGAATATCTGCGATATGATTATAATCTTAAACCTTACATACTCAACGCAGTAGTAAGTCATTTACATGCTATTGACATTAGGAATATTTAATTAAAAATAATACGTGAAACGTTAAGCGAGTATGATTAATTTAACTAAGATACCGCTAATAAAATGTTTCAGACCTTTAAATATTAATATTCATTTATTTACTATGTAAATGCTTGAAATTCAGAATAAAATATGGATTCTTCTTTTGTCTGACTAAATGAATAAACATTGATTAATGAAAAGTAAAATTATTTGCAAGTTTATTTAAATGTCTCATTATGAGTTGTCTGCAAAATAATTCTGACTAACATTTATGGAACGATAATGTTCGTGATATGATTATAATCTTAAACATTACATATTCAAGGCAATAGTTAAGTTATTTATATGCTACTTAAATTAGAAATATTTAATTTAAAATAACATATGAAGCTTTAAGCTGACTTGATTAACTTGTTAATTAAGATTACCGCTAATAATAAATTCCAACCTTTTTGGATATCAATGTTTTTTTTATTTACAATAGATATGGCTGAAGGACAGATAAAAGATGAATTCCCTACTGACAGACTGAATGAATGTGCATTAGCAAATGAAAAGTAATTTTATTTGCACGTATATTAAAATGTCTTGTTATGAGGTTGCCTACAAAAATACTTCTGAGTAACATATTTGGAATGAGAATTTTCTATGATATGATTATAATTCTAAATATTACATAATCAAGGTAGTAGTAAGTTATTTACTTGCTATCAAAATTAATAATATATATAATAAAACAAGACTCAAATTGTGTAACTTGCTTTTAAGTTTGTATAAAAATGTTCACTAGAGGGATCTTACCACTAGCTCCAATCAAACTTTAATTTATAAGTACTGAAAGAGAAAGAATTCAAAATCTCTATCGGAAGATCCTTATCCCCAGACCAATTGGTATCAAGCTTCATGGCTCATCTCAGTGAGGAGCTACAACTCCAGACACTAGATCTAAAATACCAACTCAAAAGTCAGCACTTATTTAATACGTTACTATCAATTTGAAAACCTGAGTTTTTAAGACACATAAATGTCTTCAAATCTAGCTTTACAAACTAGATAGCTATATGGGTCTGAACTCAGTTCAGCTTCACCATATATTAATAGCATATAAACAATGAGATATAACACAGTACAGCAGAAAATCAATTATATAATAATAATTCCTTGATAACAATGTCAGAATTAGAGACTTGGAATTATATTCTTAAATTGTATTTAAAATTTTAAAAAGTTGTTTTTTTTTTAATTTAATATAAGATTTAGGTATTAAATATTTTAAAACAAACTGTTAATTAATACAAAGGGTAGAATAAATTAACAACAAACATCAAATTTTATATTTTACAGGATGTAAAAAACCTATTTGTTTAATCATTTATTATGAAGAGATAAAAGCTAGAACATCTGCTTACCTTAAACAACATATTTATCAATATAAAAATTGGACAACAATTCTTATCATAACTTTGTAATTTTTGTGATGAGAAATAATCAGGTCATAATTATTACCCTCACAAAATTACCATTGTATATAATGGAACAATTAGTTTAAAAAAAGAAAAATTGTGGAGATTTTTTGCATTACTTATTTTGTAATAATCAATAAATTTCATTAGCACAGTGTTTGATTGTAATTCTATTTACAAAATATTAAAAGAAATGGATTTAAAAGTGAATAATGTAATAAACGCATGCTCTCGTTTCAGAACTCTAAAGATTAGCTTATGACTATATAAGTGCATTTAGGTAGGAAAATAAGATGGCCATTCTTATTTTCTTAATGTCTTTATCTTGTTACTGAAATGAAAATATCCTTGCATTTAACATCACTGATTTAATATTATTTACAGCACCAGTGAAGAAGATTTATTGCCAGCTAAATAGAATTACTAATTTTGATAAAATAATAAACCAAATAATCCATAGTATTCAACTAAACAGGTTCTAAAATTTTGAGTTTTAATTAAATATTATTATATAGTTGATTCTGTACATTGATTAACATGGATTTGTAATATATATATATATATATAGTGTGCCCTTTTCTATAGGTCAGTAATAGTTCATAACAGTCAATTACTAAAAATTTTAAATTTTAGAATATGTTCTTTTAATACATTAATTATAGTTTGTCGATTATATTTTTAAAGTACAATTTAAAGCTAAAGAAAATACGTAGTATATAAAATCATTTAAAAATAGTTATATAAAGCTTTAAATATTGTTTCATATGGTTGTAAAAGCTGGCCATATTAAATAACACAGCTATAAATAATTAAAAGTATATTTAATAAGCTCAATTTTAATAATCTTAACCGTATAGATAAATAAATGTTATACAGTATTTAAATTTATAAACTATGTTTAATAATCAAAATTAATATAATATATTTTAAAAATAAACTTTATGATGGTGAAAATTATATCTAATTTTATATTTTCTAAATTGTTTTTCCAAATTTTTTATAATTATTTTATATAATATAATAAGTGTATCAATTTTATAAATCTAGGCAGAGAAATAGATTAAAAATCGCCTGTCAAAGTTATTAATCATGTGACTTGTATATTACATACGTTCACACACACACTTGTTTGAAATAATAACAAAGTTTAAAATATTTTAAAAGTTATATTATAGAATTGGATAGAATTATTGCCTATCATAAAAGTAAATAGTATTAAACATTAAGTTAACTGTCGTTATTGCATATTTAAATGATGTAATGAAGACGAATACAGTTATAATAAAAAAAAAAAATATATTTTATTTAAATAAAAACAAGATAAATTGAATATTAAAAAAAATGGAATAGGTTATTAAAGTTATTTTAAAAGTTATTTTAAATGTTTAAATAATTTTAATAAAATAATAATTTATTCAAAAGTAATATTTTAAATAATATTTTAAGTTTATTACGTCATAATTTCTAATTTTGAAATTCAATTATACTATAAACTAAAAATATGTAAATTTGTTCTCAAGCTAAAGTAAAAATTAACCAATAGGAATAGGTATTCTTACAGACTATAAATATGAATTGCATGGGGGTATAAGAGGAGATTAATAATGTATTGAAACAAGAGAAAGGTAAATTATAGCTATCAAAGAGATAGTATTTAAAATTATTATTTTAGTCAATTTTAGCGCTCTCTCATAATTTATTTGCAAAAAATAATTAATATTTTAAAAGTAACTTGCAAAAAAAGAGAGTGTAAACTAAAAAATATTTTAATAATTTTGTTTAACATGCTTTGTTAAATTTTTAAAGTTCCTTTATCAGTCGTATTTTATCTAAAAATTTAACCTAAACTTCGCAATAAAAATGGATATACTATGAAATAAAATGGATATAAATTGTAATACTGTAAAAATGTTTGGAATATTTATTGATACAGCTTTATTAATATTTCACCGAAGAACTGTTTTGGTACATAAAAAAACCACAGCTCGGACATTATACGGAGTCTAAAAAAAATGTATTGAAACGTATTATTTATAAGTTTATCCAAGATTTATTTTTAAATAGTAATAAGACAATTATATCTCATGAATCATTTATAGAATATTATATTCAAAGGAGTAAAATGTTATATACTTTATTAAGGTAACATTTTTAAAAAATATTTTCAAGAATTTAAGAACAAACCCAGGAGAATATATTATAGAAGCGTTATTGATATTAAAATACCCGGTCTTAGAATTGTTTTAAAAATGTATTTAGAAAAGATTTGTTTAAAAGTACTTGAAGTTTTTTTATTTTAAAAGAGATTTATAAAAGTACCAAACGAAAGTTTCAATGTATCAAGAAAGAAACTTATATAAAAAAGTGAACACATAGTTGAATAAAAGATGGATCCATGGAAATACCAATAGTACTTAAAAGTTTATTGAATATTTTTAAAGTTAAATTAGATGGATTGATGCATCGGATACGCAGAGAATATTGATAGAGAAGAGTAAGAAGCTTCACGGGATTAATTAATATTATGATTTAATAATTATCGTCTTAAAAACTAAAACCAAGGATTATTTTCTAAATTTTACTAAATGGATTAATAATTATTTTTATTTTAAACTTTAACGCACTTGGAGGAGAACATTTTTAAAAACTCTAGAGAAAATAATAAACATTTTGGACTTATCAGGAACTATCGTCAAGAAAATATGTAATTATAGTTTTGATTCCTTTTATTTTGTTAACCTAGTTTAAATCTAAATTTTTATATAAGATTAGGAAAAACATAAAAACATTAATTTATTAATATTAAAATTTTATAATATAACAATCTAATAATTTAGCTAAAAATATTTTAATATAAAGTATATGGGTGCGAATTTTTTTATATCTGCAATGCTCAAATGGATAAAGGAAGCCTACTGAACACGATGACCAGATGAAGGTTATTGGTAATAATAATAACTATTGATAATTTATAATGTATATTTTTTTTGTTTTCTTTGGATCATCCATAAATTGGAAGAATGAAGTGTAAAAGTTTTTTTTTTAATTATATGTACCGCATTTTATACAACATTTTAAAAAACATTATGAGATAGGATTGATTTGAAAAAAAAAATATGCATACGACAAATTTTTTTTTTATTAGTGATATAATCCAACATAAATAATTATGTGATTCTTTTAAAATTTTCATGTCATGGGATATTCAAATATTGTCTAAGTAGATTGTATATGATTAAACATACAGACCAATGAAGTAAGCAACTTTTCTTATGGAATCGTAAGATTGTTTAACTATTAATGAATTTTATTTATTGTTTTGTAAATGCAGATAGTTATTTATCGATGTAAGATGTGGAAAATCTTGAGAAATAATGTTGAGATAGTGGCTTGGAAGTACTTAGTGAACAGGAAACCAAGATGATGTTTTAAGAAATATGATGTTATAAGGAATGGAAATAATATTTAGTCTTTATGTAAATATCAGCATAGTTAACAAAGCCCTATGACTGATACACATTTTATTTGGACAGTGTTTATATTTCTTTAAATATTTGATGTTCTAATAAAGCTGAAGAAATAGCTTTAACATCGTCCCTGTACTAGAGGATATTAGGCAGGTAAATGTCATACTTCTTCACACTGTGCCATGATTTTGAGGTATGTTAAGAGCAATACTCTAGCTTTCTTCCTTAATCCTATGCATCTGTTTTCGCTATCTTTATTTCATGTAACTGCATCGTTTAGTAAGATACTTTAAAAGAAATGATAAATAATTTAGAACTAAGGTTGTGCTATCGTTTTTGTATAAGATTAGTTTATTTGCTTATAAAGAGCAGAATATTATAACTTAAAATTGAAGATCCAAAGTATCCTAAGGAAAGAAAAGAATCATAGAATATATTTTGAATTTTATTTCGGAAATGAAATATAAACTTTTTTAAAATAAGGTATCTACACAAAGATATTTTCTTTAAAGTGATAATAATTTTAAATGCTTTAGTATTATTTTTTTAAAGAGAAAATAAGTATTGCATATTTTTAAAATACAATAGTACAAAGTAAATTATGTAAACAATATGCATAGTATATTTTTGTTTATTGATTAACAGAAATATATTACCATATAATTCTATAATTAAAAATCACTTCTTTTCTTTTCAAAAACTTTATTTGATGTATATATATATCCACTTATTTCCAACGTTTAGACTATCTTTACTCTATAGTCATTTTCAAGGATCTAGAAAAAACATTACATTATAAACAAACTTCACATAATAAAAACAAAAATAATCAAAAACAATATAAAGCATATAAATCCCATAAAATTTAAAAATAAATAAAATACATTAAAATCAATTAAATTACAAACACAAAACATACACCACACTTACTTGACTCCTTCTCAAAAAACTTTCCCTTTTTTTTATCCAAAAAACCAATTGTTACAATAAAAACTTATTTTCTTTTTCTTTCTTATATACTTCAAAAATGAATTTATTTCCAAAAATAATTCTTTATTCATGTCTTATCCAATTCTATTTAAAACAGGTTTATATCTTTTTATATATAAACTCTCTTTTACCATTCTTTCTTTATACAATCTAACCCCCTCCAACATTTTAATCTTAAAATCTGTATGTCCAATTTCCTTACTATGTATATTTACATTAGAATTCCTATCTCTCAAATGCTGTTTCAATCTTGTCTCTAATTTGTTCTTTGTTGTACCAATATATGATACATCTTTATTCTCTTTTTTACAATCCAAACATTCTATTTTATAAATACCATTCATGTTTTCAACATTCCTATTTCTTATCATATTACCTAAATTACATTTCCTTTTATATACTGGTTTGAACAATAAACCACATTCCTTACCATATTTCTTATTCATATATTAATGATTACACTTATATTATACTAAAGTAAGGCTTAAGAAAGAATATATTAGGATTAGTAAACATTGTGTGATAAATACTAAAATCTAGTACTTAATTTTGGATAATATTTTGTGTAACATCTTTGACTTTGCAAGATGAAATTTTTTTAAATATTTTGAGAAGTCCATACTCATTATAAAATTTTGTTTTCTATAGAATGTTTTCTAAGTATGAATTTTTAAAATAAGATAGTTTAATAATATTAAGGATAAAATGCTGTTGCTAATAAAGTAGATAAATATATTTGTAATAAGTTAACCATAATGAGAAACCAAATAGTAACATTTTTTTAAAATTTTGTCCTAAATCTAAATAAAGATGTAATTGAAATATAAATTATTTTTTTTATAACCTGGTAGATCAAACTGTAAAGTAAAAAAGTTAAGGATATCCACTGTAAATAGTGTAAATAAATTGTTTATTTATTTGTTGTTAGTAATAAACTTTGTTAAATTTTGTTATTTCAAAAACTTTGTGTCCGAGTTATTTATTTCTCCACATTGCTGCATGAAATCACGATATATGCATAATAATCGAAACAAATATATAATTTTGCACAAAAAGATAAATAGAGAATTATTTAAGAATTTAAATATTTTATTGGTATTCATTATAATTAAATAATCATAATCTTACATTATTTTATTGGTCATAAATCAGTTATCACAATATTATATTAAATTATATGCTATCAGTTGCCACACATATTTTGTTTGTCAGATTATTAAAATGCTACCACGTATTTATTATATCATTACATGAAGGTAAAGATTATATAAAATTATTTTATTATTTTATTATGGTAATAAAATTATAGTAAAAAGAAAAGATATACAGAATTAATTAAACAATGAAGAATATTATTACTGTTATTTATTATTATTAGTTTCAGTGTAGTAGATTATGACATAAAATCCCTTCTCATATTTTACTACCGTATTTTTAAATTAACTTAGAATAAACTTTATGAACCTGAGATTATTTTATTGAGCTAGATTATTACAAATAGAAGATTAAGACTTAATTATTAGTTTAATCTTAGTGAGTAGAAGTTATTAAAGTCGTAAGAATACTATGAGTTTGTTATTTGAAATAGTAATAAGGGAGGATAGTGTTCTTATGCCATTGAGGTAGTATCCTGTGGGATATTGGCTCAATGTAATCTATCTTGTCACCTGTATTTTCACTTCAAGTCTCATGAAAATATTAAATATTTATTTAATATATTTTTATAAATTGAACCTTATTCGAATTTTAAATTTGAGCTAGTGGAATATTTTAATTTTAATGCTGAATATTTTAGTTATTAATTATTAACTGAGATAGAACCCATTTTATTTCATATCATATATTATCTGGCAGTGAAGATGCATAATTACAGGTTAAAATAGAGAGAGAGAGAGAGAGAGAGAGAAAGAGAGAGAGAAAAGAATAAAGGCAAGAGAGAGAAAATCAATAATAAATTAAACTAACTAAAAATATATAGATGCTAATTTAGTATGTGCTCATGGCCATTTTAAATTCTAAGAACCACCAAAATTTCCACTGACATATCCAAGTGAGAAATGACATGCATTATCAGCATATGGGCATGATATTAGCATTCATTTCATTAACAATTAAAAAATGCAATTTTTGTACAGTTATAATTGATCTAATCACATCATTAAAATATAGGCAAAATCCCAATTTTCATCAATAATTAAAAAATTAAAACACAAATTTTACAACTTTCATCCAGAATTAAAAAATAAAAATGCAATTTTCATACAGTTATAGTTGATCTAATCATGTGACTAAAATATTGTCAAAATAGCAATTTTCATATGAAATAATTAATGATGGCATCACTTTAGATTGCTGCTCTCCATGCTTTGATATGACTGGCACTGTAGTCGAAGTCACAAAACATAGAAGCAATAGAATTAACAGTGCAAATAAAAATACGAACGTAAAGCTTAAGTCTAAGGCTCTTAATAAATGTAATAGTGATAGCGGAGACACACAACATATAGAAATAATTGAAAACAATGAGAGCAATTATGAAACAGCACCTAATATTTCAAAACAAAATACAACTAAAGTTCTATCTGATGAGGTAACCCCCATTAATAGTAATGAAGTCACAATAGAAGACAGAGTTGAAATAAATATAAATCTCAATTCCGATAATGCCGATATCTCATGCTCTGGAACTAACGTAACAGAGACCAACATAAATATGCCAACATTATTTATCAATTTCGAGACTCCCAATGAGCATAACTGTCAGGAAAATGATTTTAAATCGGACAATCTCAATAAATCAGGTCATAATAGGAATAATCCGGAATCTAATGAAAAGGAAAAAGGAAATAATGTTGGGAAAAAAAACCATTCCATACTTAATACATCAATATCTGAGAATATGTCAATTGTACATGTGAAGGTGGATGGCACTGCCAATGGCTGCAAAACCAAACTTAATAACTGGGAGTCGCACAATACATCTAAATCCAACCCCAGTTGGAGACATCAAACATCCAAAATCCTGCCCCAAAATATACTAACATACCAGCTAACTCAAAATCAACCCATTTCTGGTGAACAGAGGGTGCTAGCTGATGATGCTGACTGTTTTTCTTCCACATCAGAAGATAAAATGAACATTATAAACGCATATAAGCCAAAAGCTAATAAAACTGTATATACAAATCCCCTTGCATTAAGCCCAGATGATAAGCATCCAAGCACAAAATTACTATCTAATCATAGTCAAATAGATAGTGAATCATTTTCCAGTTTAATTTTTCATAACAGCACTAAAAATAACGCAGTTTGGCTCAAGGAAATACACTATCCAAATAGAAATAAAAATAATTTACAAACACAATCGTTTGAATATCCATTAGAATCTCATGCCATAGCTGGTCATCTACCCCTCAACACTTGTCACAATAATGTCTCCCTTCCTGTCACTTCCAGACATACCTTATTTATGGGAAAACAAGATGAACTTGATCATAATTTGTTAAATCTCACACATGCAAATAATGAAAATCTTACTAAACTACAAACTAACCCTGCTGATGAAACTAAATGTATCACACTTCCTATGTTATATGCTAGTGCAGCTCGAGCTGGAATAAAACAAACTGGGTCAGTTAACCACTCTAGCAATGGCCAACCCTTGCTTCCTGCAGGTCACAATACTGATCACCAAGCCAACAATGCAAATCAAAAAACTGTGGGAATGGACATTTCTTGAGTTGATAGAACAGCAATCACACCATGCAGAAGTAACATTACACTAAATCAACTTTCAGTGGAGCAAATGGATACTATTGTTTCAAATTTTAACCTGACTATTCCAAACATGCTTCTGAAATATCTGGCTAACTATAGCAATGATAAGAGTATTATACTAGTGGTAACAGACCTAAAGTGTGCTCTGTTTAAATTTCCTATGAATGCCTTATTTGAGTTAATTAGAAGAGCAAATATTGCAAATGAAATACGTAGGATCTCTACCCATCTGAATGACCACTATATAGCAGTCGAATTCAAGACCTGGGCTGGCAGGAATAACATTAAAAGCAAATTTAAAATATTGGATGATAAGATCATAGTAACTGTAGATGTAAACAGATCATCCACTTTAAATGGGTCAATAAAAGATTGCATTACAGGAATAGATGAATCTTATTTACAAGAGATATTGGAACCCTTTGGCAAGGTGACTAGTTTCACCTACCTTCCAATTGACAAAACATTTAACAACATTCTCTTGAACAAAGCAACATTTAGACTGCTCCTAAAAAAGAAAATAGTGCCAACAGATATTCCAACAGTGTTGTCATGATATTATCTTTTTCAGGGGTTAGGCCACAGTGCTTCTACTGTGGATAAAGAACACACCTGATTAGGAGTGTTTGAATCGTATGTACATCTTGTGGTCAAAAAAAAAGGTCGCACTCACAGATGTAGGCAACAACAGACTTCTCATTCAGTTCCGGAGGTGCAACATGCTTCAAAACAACTGAGTGCACAACACAACAATGTAGAACAGCAGGATGAACTCAACTTAAAGCATACAAATAAAAAAAGTATTCTAATACATGAAAAGAATCAGCCCTCCTTAATTAACAGTAATCAGGATTACAACCAAAACAGTAATCAATAGCCGTTGGAATCAAAACCAAAATTCCCATAATAATGAACCTAGGAATTTGCATGAAGGTGTCTGGTAATAGGGCGGGTGAAAACAATATAGACCAAGATCAAACCAAACCAAAAAAAAAAGACAGAAACACCGAAACCTAACTCTATCCAAGGTAAATATAACAACTCACCAAGTCCAGTGCCACACTGATAGCTGTGACTAATGAAAATATTACTCCTTACCAAACACCGGTAGATTCTGCCACTTCCTGGTCTGCAGATGAGATGGAGACATTCATCACTCCTAACACCAGTCAAAAAAGAAAACCATGGGTTGTGTCTAGTCCTAGCTCAGGAGAAGAAGAGATGGTATTCCCACTGAGGCAAAAGTCTAAACCCACAATATCAAATGCAACTAACAATAAGCATAAAGGAGCCACAGAAAAGAAATGCAAGATTAATCTTCCATCTGATTTGGTTACTAGTTATCCTACCAATGGTTTGCCTGTGGATCTCCCCACTTCAGATTTAAACATCCCTCCTAACATCTGCAAGGAAATTAATAAAAAAAGAGCTTGCTGATACTTCATTGAAACCGCCTGCAGTGGAATCTAGTGGGCCATCTTGCAATGGATAACAATAAATGTTTAATCTCTGCCAACACTGCATTATAGCAGTGGATAAAATCCTGGACATCAGGGATTGTTTTTTTCTCTGGAGTCTTTACAGTTATCAGGTTATCTATCTTTCTGACATATGCTTTTTGGTACACAAGGTGCAGGACAAAGTTCACACAACCAACACCGGACCCCAATGCTATATTTTGCGATAAGCTCAAAGCTCTTCTAAACAAGGACAAGATAATATCCTCTAGATTTTTGTTTAATAATTCATGGAGGCTACTAGTATGTTCCACAGACTCTACATGAATTTTGGACCTGATATATCCACATTATAGTGTATCGTGAAAAAAGTAGTCTATGCTGCAACATGTCGGATTCTACTAGAGAGGCATTGATTTCACACTACATGTATTCCAGCTGATGTTAGCATTATTGGGTCAACCTCAAAAGGGGTGGGCAATGCCAACAAAATAGTACGTATTTACTCATATATCAACCTGCTAGTGCAGAGAATGGCTCTGGCTTACATCTTCCATACCAACGTTAGCAATGGATGAGCCAACATTAACAAAGTATTTTTATTATTCATCTGTACAATTTTATTATGTCAATAAATATATATTTTTAATTAATTAAAAAATTAAAATAATTACTTATTTATATAGATGTTTATTGTTTTAACCAGAAGAATAGCTTTTATTAAAATTTACAGCTATAATTTTTGATAAAATTCCAGTATATATAAATAAACATTTTCTGTTATTCTGTAATCTATGTATATATTAAAACAAAACACTAAAATTAATTCCAATATTTTCAAATGCTATTCAAGATGGCAGCCATACCATAAACTAATTATAGTTAGTATGTGTTTATTAATATATTACAAATTGTAAATTTTGATATTTGATTTATTATATATTATTGTTTGACTATATACGTGCGTGTGTGTGTGTTGTGCAGAAGATAACACAGGTTGACACTGTAGTTAAAAGATTTTTCAATAGCTTTTCTTTAAAAAAATTAAAAATAAGCCATTACTAATTAAAAGCAACGGTATAAATATTTGAAATGTATAGTCCAACGTTAATACTTCAGCCAGGAAATGGTTTTCTTCTAAAATTGAGCTATATATAATACGAGAATCGACTATTTATATATAAAGTTGCTTATATAAAATAACATATATTAATATGTAGGTGAAGTTCTTAAAGTAATATAACTATTTATAAATAAAGTATAAAGGAGTTAAGCTTTTATAATATCATATTACAAATATAAAAAAAATACATAAGCACCATGGGGACAAACCACTTTTTGTTCCTTTAATGGTCAATGTACTTTTATATTTTTTACAATATGTATAGTTTTGAATATTTAGCACGCGTTTTCATTTTAAATATAAACAAAGTCATTTATGTGTGTGGGCAGTGTAATGGGAGTGTTGCCAGATTTAATAAAAATGTACTTTAATATGTTTCAATTATCATTATTTGAATTAGCATTGTATTACTAAAATTTAATAAAAGTTATATTTATTTGTTTACTTAATAACATATATGAAATAATTTACAATGAACGTATTCTTTCAGAATCCCAAATAGGAGTTGGCTAATCATGGCGGCATTGTGTATTTAAATATTTTAAAATTTATTTGATAATATTTTTAAATATACTTAAAGTGTATGTAAAATCATAATAACAATAAAATTATCTTCATGCTAAAAGAATAAATATTCGTAACTAGAAATAAAATAAATTATTATTTTGCACAGGAAATAATATGATATTCAGCACTTGAAATGAAAGATTGACTTAATTCTACAAATTCTTAGATTTTGGGCCTATCAGGTTATTACCACATAGATCTTTAAAAGATGCGCTATTACTCAGTCAAATATTTCAATCATTTAAAGAGCACATTCTTTAAAATGTTACTGGATTAGAAAAATGTATATTATTTTTTTATTTGTGCCTGAATAAATAAATTAGTTATTGATTGATTGATTCATATTAAAAATAAATTATTTTATTGTGTGTCTTTGCTATATTTTTATTCAGAGCTTCAATCCAATTTACATTCTATTTGCCTTAAATATTTCAAAACATTGCTCATTTTAATAAAAGTTATTTTTTTTTAAATTTATTCATTTATTTGCAAATAAATTATTATATTCATTTGAGAATAAATTAAAACAGAGATTTTTTTTTTTACATTTTTGTTTTTAAAATGATTTTTGATTTCACCTTTATTGTTAAAAGGGCGTTGCCTTGACAACAGTCTGAAATTGTTGATTGTTAGTGATATTGGGATTGTCTAAGTGTTGACTGGTTTTTAATGTTTAAAATATAAACTATAAAAATTATTGAATACATAATAAAATATTTAAACCAAAGAGAAATATAGAATCATATTTCACAAAAATATAAGGACAATTAATAATTATTATATTAATATTAAAAACATTGTGAATCAGTGTTTTAATCTCATGGATTAAATTCTAAATGTGTAACAGAGGTAATTATATTTCACAGTGTGTGTAAATAATTAGTAATCATTAGAGGATGTCAGTATTTAAAATTACATAAGCAGGCTTTCACTACAATGCACCTTTATCAAATCTAGACTACACTCAAAATACATAACAAAAGTGTTTAAACAATAATGAAATGTTTAGCGTTGCAATAGACACACTGCATTGAAAGTCTGGCTTAGCAATACCCTAATAATTATTAAATGTTTACACACTTTTATGGAATATATATATATGATCACTAGATGGAGTTTATCAGTAGTTCTAAACAAGCTTTGTTTTTATAAGCACTTAAAGCGATAGAATTCAAAATCTCTATCATTTTTCCCTACCTCCAGACCAGCTGGTTTTGAGGTTATTGGCTCACATCAGTGGAGGACTGGGATACTAGAAACTAGATCTAAATTACTAACTCTAAAGTCATCACTTATTAAACACATTTCTATCAATTTGAAAGCATGAATTTATCAGACATGTAAATGTCTTCAAACTCAGCATAACAAACTAGATAGCTATATGGGTCTGAATTCAGTTCAGTTTCACCATATAGTAAAATTCTTTGCAATATATAGCAATGAAAACAAAGCTTGTTTAAAGATACTTGTAAGCCCATCTAATGATCATAAAATGCATGCTTAAAAGCAAGTTACAAAATTTATAACTTGTTTTAATTATTATAAGTGTAACTTTGAAGGTTTTTGCAATGCTATATATTGCAGAGGCTTTTACTATATGATGAAATTGAACTGAATTCAGACCCATATAGCTATCTAGTTTGTTAGGCTGAGTTTGAAGACATTTACATGTCTGATAAATTCATGCTTTCAAATTGATAGAAACATGTTTGATAAGTGCTAAGATTAGAGTTAGTAATTTAGATCTAGTTTCTAGTATCGCAGCCCTCCACTGATGTGAGCCAATGAGCTCAAAACCAGTTGGTCTGGAGATGGGGATCAAGATAGGGATTTTGAATTCTATCTCTTTCTGTGCTTATAAAAACAATGCTTGTTTAGAGCTACTGGTAAGCTCATCTAGTGTTCATAAAACACAAGCTTAAAAGCAAGTTACAAAATTTATAACTTGTTTTAATTAATTAGATAGATAGATAGATAGATAGATAGATAGATAGATAGATAGATAGATAGATAGATAGATAGATAGATAGATAGATAGATAGATAGATAGATAGATAGATAGATAGATAGATAGATAGATAGATAGATAGATAGATAGATAGATAGATAGATAGATAGATAGATAGATAGATAGATAGATAGATAGATAGATAGATAGATAGATAGATAGATAGATAGATAGATAGATAGATAGATAGATAGATAGATAGATAGATAGATAGATAGATAGATAGATAGATAGATAGATAGATAGATAGATAGATAGATAGATAGATAGATAGATAGATAGATAGATAGATAGATAGATAGATAGATAGATAGATAGATAGATAGATAGATAGATAGATAGATAGATAGATAGATAGATAGATAGATAGATAGATAGATAGATAGATAGATAGATAGATAGATAGATAGATAGATAGATAGATAGATAGATAGATAGATAGATAGATAGATAGATAGATAGATAGATAGATAGATAGATAGATAGATAGATAGATAGATAGATAGATAGATAGATAGATAGACAGACAAACAGACCGACCGACAGACAGACAGACAGACAGAGACAGACAGACAGATTTTATTAGAGCACTTTTCATTTTTGTTTAAATATATTTAATCTCAATTACCAGTGAAAAAAATTTTTTAGACTACCCTCTTTATGTATACATACATTTCAAGAACAAACTTTTTATGAGGCAAGTTAGAAACTTGAATATTTGATATGAAAAATGATCTGGGTTTTATTTAAATATCATGACTGAATTTTTTTGGTTTCTTACATAAAAGAAACTACAGACAATATTGGACGTATTTTTAAATGCTACAATATAAAAGCAGCATATACTATTTATTGAAAAATAAGTAACATCACAACAAAACCTAAAGATTCAATCCCTTTTGATGTTCATGGAGTTTTACATGCCATTTGTAAAGCTTCTTATGTAGATACAAGCAACTGTCACATCAGTACTAGAAGAGAGGAAACTGCTAATGCAGTTAGGCAAAACCCATCATTATCAGTGCTCTCACTGCATGCTATGTAAGGGTCACCATATTGAATTATTAATACCAAACTCCTATCCAAATGTCATGCTCTCTACCAATGTAAGATCAGAGTAGCCACTGGGATACTTAAAAGGTCAAATTATTTTAACAAATGTGATGACTCTTATGAACTTTCTTCTATTTGGAAGATTTTTTAAAAAAATATATACTCTAAAAATTTTCTGACTTTTGTTTCATTTTTAAATTTTATATATTTGTTTTTTTGTTGTTGTTGTTGTTGTTGTTGTTATTGTTGTTGCTTTTTTTTTTGTTTTCTATTGGTGGAACTTTAAAATTGTTATAAATTATGTTTATAATAAACTCTATAACCAGCTTTATTATATTATATTCATCATACAGTTGATGGCTTGTGTGTTTAAAGTGAAATGACAGTAAATTTATAATTAAAATGATACATGGATGAACCTGCAAAATATATAATGCTTATATATATATGCAAAATATATAATGCTTATATATATATATAAGTAAATAAATCATCATTATTATACGAGAGAGTAGTTTTACTCTTAGGTTATATAACTCTTATTTAGGTTATCGTAGTGGGAATAAAAATTGAATGCTAACATACTAATTTATTTTCAAATAGAAAGTCTTACTAGGAAGACTTGATTTGTAAACTGTTCTAGTGCTCTATGTTAATTATTATGGTTTGTTTATTTTACAAAAGTAAGTCTTAACTGTTGTATATATTTAAAATAATTCAAATTTTACTGTTGTCTTGTTTATAAATATAAAATTATTTGATTAATTTCATCAAGCTTAGCACAGGTAGATTCTTTAAATATAAAGAAATAAAGGGTGTATTTATCTTTTTGCTCTCATCTCTTTCTCTTTATAAAAGCATATATATATATATATATATATATATATATATGCTTTTATAAAGATATATATATATATATATATCAAATCAAAACTACCCCAAATCTAAAATTAAACCAGACCAGCATAAAAATAATATTAAAACACAACCTAAGGTTTCACTGCTACAAGCAGACTTCTCAAGTGTAAAGAACTACAAAAAAACTACACAATTTATATATACTATTAAAAACTACCCACAAATCCATTCACTTCCCATCCACCCTTAATATTAAAAGAACTCTTAAATAAGTTAATTGCTTCAGAATAATAAATTTTCAAAAATAAAGACTCTTTAATTCTTCTTTTGATTTCATTTCTCTCAAAGAAGACAACCTTAGCTTCATCAAAATCAATAGTATGGCCTGTATCTTTTTCATGGACATACAAAGCAGAACTAAGATATCTATTTTTAACTCTACTTTTATGAACATAAAAGTAGAGTTAAAAATAGATATCTTAGTTCTGCTTTGTATGTCCATGAAAAAGATACAGGCCATACTATTGATTTTGATGAAGCTAAGGTTGTCTTCTTTGAGAGAAATGAAATCAAAAGAAGAATTAAAGAGTCTTTATTATTGAAAATTTATTATTCTGAAGCAATTAACTTATTTAAGAGTTCTTTTAATATTAAGGGTGGATGGGAAGTGAATGGATTTGTGGGTAGTTTTTAATAGTATATATAATGTGTGGTTTTTTTGTAGTTCTTTACACTTGAGAAGTCTGCTTGTAGCAGTGAAACCTTAGGTTGTGTTTTAATATTATTTTTATGCTGGTCTGGTTTAATTTTAGATTTGGGGTAGTTTTGATTTTATATTGACTAGTTTAGCTTTATGCTTGTAATGTTTATATATATATATATATATATATATATATATATATATATATATATATATACATATATATATAGTGCCCTTTTCTATAGGTCAGTAATAGTTCATAACAGTCAATTATTAAAAATTTAAAATTTTACAATATGTTATTTTAATACATTAATTATAGTTTGTCGATTATATTTTTAAAGTACAATTTGAAGCTAAAGAAAATACGTAGTATATAAAATTATAACGAATTATTTAAAAAATGGTTATGTAAAGCTTAAAATATTGTTTCATATGGTTGTAAAAGCTGGCCATATTAAATAACTCAGCTATAAATATTAAAAGTATATTTAATAAGCTCAATTTTAATAGTCTTAAACGTATAGATAAATAAATGTTATACAATATTTAAATTTATAAACTATGTTTAATAATCAAAATTAATATAATATATTTTAAAAATAAACTTTATGATGGTGAAAATTGTATTTAATTCTATATTTTCTAAATTGTTCTTCCAAATTTTTTATAATTATTTTATATAATATAATAAGTGTATCAATTTTATTAGTCTAGGCAGAGAAATAGATTGAAAATCGTCTGTCAAAGTTATTAATCATGTGACTTATATACTACATACTTTCACACACGTGCTTGTTTGTATTTAAAGTAACGAAGTTTAAAATATTTTAAAAGTTATATTATAGAATTGGATAGAATTATTGCCTATCATAAAAAGCAAATAATAATAAATATTAAGTTAACTATCGTATGTAATGTTTTAAATAATGTAATAAAGACGAATACAGTTAATAAAAAAATTAAATATTTTGTTTAAATAAAAATAGATAAATGGAATAAGTTATTAAAATTGTTTTAAAAGTTATTTTGAATATTTAAATAGTTTTAATAAAATAATAATTGATTTAAAAGTAATATTTTAAATAATATTTTAAGTTCATTACATCATAATTTTTTATTTTCAAATATAATTCTGCTATAAATTGAAAATATGTAAATTTGTTCTCAAGTTAAAGTAAGAATCAATCAATCAAATGAGGTATTCTTACAGACTATAAATATGAATTGCATGGGGGTATAGAGAGAGATTAATAATATATTGAAACCAGAGAAAGGTAAATTATAACTATCAAAGAGATAGTATTTTTAAATTTTTATTTTAGTCAATTTTTTAGTACTTTCTTATAACTTTATTTGAAAAAAACTAATTGATAATTTTAAAGTATTTTGCAAAAGAGAGTTTTAAAAAATAATATATTTAGAAACTTCGTGGAAATGATTTTCTAGTTTTTTAAAAGTTACTTGCCAGGAGTATTTTATCTAAAGTTTAACCTAAACTATGCAATAGAGATGGATATACTACAAAATAAAATATGTTTAAATTATAATACAGCTTTATTTATGCTCAACCGGAGGATTATTCTAACTCATATAAAAATAATTCGGGCATTATGCTGGAAGCTTAAACAGAAAACTATTTGCCGTCTAAAAAAATTTGTGAAGCATTATTTATAAACTTATCCAGGAGTTTTTTTTAAAAAAAGAATAAGATATTTATATTGTATGAGTTATCATAAAATATAACGAAAGAAATGGAATGTTTAGACTTTTTTGAAAGAAACATTTTTTTAAAAATATATATTTTACACGAAGTAAAAAGAACTTATTAAGAAATAAAACCTATTTAAAAAAATGAACATACAGTAGATAAATAAAGGATGGATCCATTAAAATACAAATATTTGTAAAAGTTTACCGGATAACTTAAGTTAAATTGAACAGAGTGATGCATCAGAGAATATTGAATAAACTTCGTGAGAATAATTCTTTAATATTACAGTTTAATAATTTTCATTCTGAACAGTAAAGACTCAGAATTATTTTTTATGAATTTTACTAAATGGATTAATAATTATTTTTATTTTTAAACTTTAACACGCTTAGAGGAGAACATTTTAAAACTCTAGAGAAAATAATAAACATTTTTGGATTTTATCATGAACTATGGTCAAGTGAAGACGTAATTATAGTTTTAAATTTTTATTTCACTAACTTAGTTAAATGTAAATTTTTCTATTTATAAGATTAGGAAAACATAAAACATTAATTTGTTAATAATATAAAATTTATAATATAATCTAATAATTTAGATAAGAATATTTTTAAATAAAACGTATGGATGTGTCTTTTCATTTATGTATGCAATGTTTTTCTATATCCAGTGGATGGAAGAAGCCTACAAAAAAATGATGACCAGATAAAAAGTGTTATTTGGTAATAATAATAACTATTAATAATTTATAATGTATATTTTTGTTTTCTTTAGATCATCTATGAATCTAAGAATGAAGTGTAAAAGTTTTAATTATATGTAAAGCATTTTCATACAACATTTTTAAAAAAACATTATGAGATAGGATTGATTTGAAAATATGCATACGACGATTATTTTTTTTAATATATTAGTGATATAATCCAACATAATAACAAATAATTATGTGATTCTTTAGAACTTTCATGTTATTGAATATTCAAATATTGTCTAAGTAGATTGTATATGATTAAACATATAGAATAATGAAGTAAGCAAACTTTTCTTATGGAACAGTGAAATTGTTTTAAACTATCAATGAATTTTATTTATTGTTTTGTAAAGGCAGATAGTTATTTATCGATGTAAGATGTAGAAAAATCTTGAGAAATAATGTTGAGATAGTGGCTTGGAAGTACTATAGTTAGCAGGAAACCAAGATGATGTATTTTTTAAAAAAATAGGATATGATAAGGAATAGAAATAATATTTAGTCTTTATGTGGTTATCCGCATAGTTAACAAAGCCCTATGACTGATACACATTTTATTTGGACAGTGTTTTATATGTCTTTAAATATTTGATGTTTTAAATAAAGCTGAAGAAGTAGCTTTAACATCGTTCATGTATTAGAGGTTATTAGACAGGTAAAGGTCATACCTCTTTGCACTGTGCCATGATTTTTTGAGATATATTAAGAGTGATACTCTAGCTTTCTTCCTTAAATCCTATACATCTGTTTCGCTATCTTTATTTCATGTAACTGCATCGTTCAGTAAGATATTTTGAAAAGAAATGATAAATAATTTAGAACTTAGGTTATGCTATCGTTTTGTATAAGATTGGTTTATTTGCTTAGAAGGAATAGAATTTATAACTTGAAATTGAAGGTCCAAAGTATCCTAAGGAAAGAAAAGAATCATAGAATATATTTTGAATTTATTTTCGGAAATGAAATATAAATTTTTAAAATAGAGTATCTAAACAAGACATTTTCTTTAGAATGTTGATTATTTTTGAATGCTTTATTTTTTTGAAGAAAAATAAGTATTGCATATTTTTAAAATACAATAGTACAATGTAAATTATATAAACAATATGCATAGTATATTTTTTTTTGTTTATTGAATAATAGGAATATATTGATTATTACACTTACATCATACTAAGGTAAGGCTAAATAAGAATATATTACGATTAGTGAACATCGTGTGATAAAACACTAAAATGTAGTACTGAATTTTGGATGAAAATTTTATGTAACATCTTTGACTTTGCAAGATGAAATTTTTTTTAATATTTTGAGAAATCCATACTCATTATAAAGTTAATTTTGTTTTTCTGTAGAATGTTTTTCCTATGAATGTTTCTTTTAAAAATAAGATAGTTTAATAATATTAAGGATGAAATATTCTGCTAATAAGTAAATATATTTGTAATAAGTTAACCATAATGAGAAACCAAATGGTAACATTTTTTTTTATTTTGTCTTAAGTATAAATAAAGATATAACTAAACTATAAATTATTTTTTATATAACTTAGTAGATAAAAATGTAAGATTAAAATAAGGATATCCATTGAAAATAGTGTACATAAATTGTTTATTTATTTTGTTGTTGTTAATAAACTTTGTTAAAATTTGTTTTCAAAATTTTTGTGTCTTGATTGTTTATTTCTCCACTTCACTGCATGAAATCACGATATATTCATAACAATTGAAACAAAAATATAATTTCGCACAAAAAGATAAATAGAGAGTTATATTTAAGAATTTAAATATTTTATTGGTATTCTTTTAATTAAATAATTATAATTTTACATTGTTTTATTGGTCATAAATCAGTTATCACAATAGTATACTGAATTATATGCGATCAGTTGCCACACATCCTTTGTTTATCAGATTATCATATGCTACCACGTATTTATTATATCATTACATGAAGATAAAAGATTATATAAAATTATTGTATTATTTTATTATGGTAATAAAATTATAATAAAAGAAAAGATATCCAGTAGTAATTAAACAATGAAGAATATTATTATTATTATTTATTATTATTAGTTTAAGTGTAGTAGATTATGACATAAAATCCCATCTCATATTTTACTACCGTATTTTAAAATTAACTTAGAATAAACTTTATGAACCTGAGATTATTTTATTGAGCTATATTATTACAAATAGAAGATTAAGATTTAATTATTAACTTAATCTTAGTGAGTAGAAGTTATTAAAGTCGTAAGAATACTATGAGTTTGTTATTTGAAATAGTAATAAGGGGGATAATGTTCTTATGCCATTGAGGTAGTATCTTGTGGGATATTGGCTCAATGTAATCTATCTTGTCACCTGTATTTTCACTTCAAGTCTCATGAAAATATTAAAATATTTATTTAATTTATTTTATAACTGAACCTTATTCGTATTTTAAATTTGAGCTAGTGAAACATTTTAATTTTAATGCTGAATATTTTATTTATTAATTATTAACTGAGCTAGAACCCGTTTTATTTTATATCATATACTATTCTGAAGTGAGGATGCACAAGACAGGGTTAGATTTTGGCACGCCAACTTTAGGGGCTAGAGATGTGTTAGTAAGGGCATCAGATTCAACCAACAGAAGGTTAGATTTTGCTCGTCAATCATGGCTGCACGATGTGTAGTTGGGACTACAATCGATAGGTCAGATTGTGGTACCCAAATATTTAGGCTACGAGATATATTAGGAAAGTAGTTAAGAATATACAATACAATTGTTAGTATTAGAATTTGTTTGCGTAACTTTGAAGATTATTGTTAGGTATATCTTACAGAAGATAAATAATTTAATATTTTATTATAGCAATAATTATTTAGGATGTGATTATTATAGTGAACTAAGTGCTTATTACTAAAAATATTGCAATTTTATGTGGTAGATGATTTGATTGCTTAAAAATAGTACTATATTGTTGTAAAACAATTAGCAAATAAAATTTTAAAATATGCATATGTGGCTTACGATTATTTTATTACATATTATGACCATGTCAATTATTGAAATATTAACGATATATTTTGAAAATATTTTATTATGTGCAAAATATCTGTGAATCATGCATGTGGGAAAATAATGTTGTGACAAATAATTTTAATCGTTATTATTACTGTAATTAATTAGAGTTAGTTTGTATAAGGATATAAAAAAAAAATATTATCTATAGTTTTTTGTGGGTGATGGTTAGATGGAGATAGAAGAAACTGGTAAAGAACTATTTTTATGAAACATTAATAGTAATATATTGTTTAAATATTGAGTTTTAAAAAAGCATATTTGTAAAAAAAAAATGAATAATCAAGATAATAATTTAGAGAGTGAAATATCTGAGTTTATTGTCGATGATAGTTGTGAAGAGAAACGAAAAATAGAAAACTTAATCGAAATGGAAACAGTTTTAGATAGTGTCCAAATTATAGATAGTAAGATAAAAGAAGAGGTTATGGAAATTAAAACAGTGGAAGAAAAGATAATAGTGCCTAAAAAGGAGGTAAAGAACTTCCAAATATCTCAAATGTTATTGATGATGAAGGAGATGAAAGAAGATAATAGAAAATATAGAGAAGATAGTAATATAAAGTTTGATGCTCTTAATGAAAATATGAGTAAAAATATTGAGTCTCTTAATGAAAACCTAGATAAAACAAATATAGGATTAGAATCTCTTAGTAAAAATGTAGACAAAAGTAGTAATGAAATCAGAACTTGTGTAGAAAGTATGAATCAAAAACTTAATGAAACCTGTAAGACGGTAGAAGATTTTAAGGTGGAAGTACAAGATAAATTTAATAATTTGGACTTGAGATTTGATAACAACGAAAAGGTCATTGATTCATTAAAGGAAGAAATAATGCAAATAGAAGACAGAAATCAAAAATTATTGAAGAGAAAATTTTCTGAATTTTCAGAAAGAGCAGTAAAAGATTTTAAAACTCAAATAGAAGAATCTACTGTCTGATGTCAACTAAATAATAGTAAGTTAGATCAGAAAATAGAGTTATAATTTAAGTGTAAAGAGTGAAATCTATGAAGTAAAGAGTAATATAAATCATATTAATGAAGAAATTAAAATTATTAAGGAAGAGGTAGTTCAGTCTAAAATAAGTATCAAAGAGGAAGTTCACAAGGAAGTAATGGGAAAATTAAAAGATTTAGGGATACAAAACTTTGAAGGAAAAATAGTAAGTAAGAAAGTATCTCATAAAATAAGTAGTAAATCTGTTGAAATAATTAGTACAGATTCGGAGAAGAGTAAAGAATCTATTAATTTAATTAGTGAAAATGTGGTAGATGACAAAGAAATTGTAGAGACTGTAGATGAAGAAAATCCACAATTCATTGAGATAGTTAATAAAGATATTAACTTATGTAGTAATTTGACAGCAGAAAACATAGATTCTGTTAAATTAGGAGATAAAGATAGATATAATGATGTATCATTTGTTAAGATAGCAGAGGACGAATTTAAAAAAGATGAGTCTTATATTAAATTAGTTAGTAAAGAAACCAAGGTATTTGTTGGAAAAACTATTATAGATAATGAAATGATTTATGAAGAAAAGGAGATTCATAAAAAATCTATTGAAATAGTTAATAGCAGGAATAAAATATACAAAAGAATATTGAAAAATCCCAAAGAATATTTTAAATTGACTAATGAGATGATAGAAGTGAGTAAATCCTATGAAAGATAAGTTGGTGAGAGGACTATAGATCAACTTAATAGTTTTAAAAAATATTATAGTGATGACAAAAATTTGGTAAATCTACAGGGATAAAGTTTATCTCTTCAGAGCAAAAGTATTTAAAGTTGTTGGAACATGAGTTACCAAAAATTATTGATAAAAGTAGTAATAAATTTAAAAATAAAATGCAAGATATGATACCTAAATGTAGTGTTAATGATAGAAATATTCGTTTACAATTTGTTATTTCTAAAGAAATATTGTTTAAAGAAATTAGAAACTTGATACCTAATAGTGAATTTATAGAAGAAAAATTTAATCAGAATAGAGATATAAGCAAGATAAAAGTAAAACTTAAATATCTAAAGCACGAGAAATTCATGACAGATTTCCTTAAGAATAATCTTAATAAAGGAAAGAAGATAGGAAAAGTTAAGGTGAGACTTGAGGAAGTCGAGAGAGAATTAAAGAATAGATTTAGAAAAGAAACTTACTAATGATTAAGACAAATAATTCCTAAATAAGACGTGTATTTAAAAATATATTATAGCCATATTTTTTACAGAACAAATATAAAACTTTAAAATCTCATAACCTAATTAATTATTCAAAAGGATAAAGATGTGTAGAAAAAAAATTTTTTTTTAGCATTACTTGTTGAGATTCTGAGTATAATGTCCAAATATTTTATAAGTTTGTATTAAAAACAGTATATTCTTTTATATTTCAGTAGTGCAGGATAGAATTTGGTTATAGCAAATGATAAAGATATTAAGTATCAATGAATAGAGTAAATGATAAGGTAGATGTTTAATTTAAAATTTTTATTCAAAGGAGGAGGTTATGTGCCCTTTTCTATAGGTCAGTAATAGTTCATAACAGTCAATTATTAAAAATTTTAAATTTTACAATATGTTATTTTAATACATTAATTATAGTTTGTCGATTATATTTTTAAAGTACAATTTGAAGCTAAAGAAAATACGTAGTATATAAAATTATAACGAATTATTTAAAAAATGGTTATGTAAAGCTTAAAATATTGCTTCATATGGTTGTAAAAGCTGGACATATTAAACAACTCAGCTATAAATATTAAAAGTATATTTAATAAGCTCAATTTTAATAGTCTTAAACGTATAGATAAATAAATGTTATACAGTATTGAAATTTATAAACTATGTTTAATAATCAAAATTAATATAATATATTTAAAAAATAAACTTTATGATGGTGAAAATTGTATTTAATTCTATATTTTCTAAATTGTTCTTCCAAATTTTTTATAATTATTTTATATAATATAATAAGTGTATCAATTTTATTAGTCTAGGCAGAGAAATAGATTGAAAATCGTCTGTCAAAGTTATTAATCATGTGACTTATATACTACATACTTTCACACACGTGCTTGTTTGTATTTAAAGTAACAAAGTTTAAAATATTTTAAAAGTTATATTATAGAATTGGATAGAATTATTGCCTATCATAAAAGCAAATAATAATAAATATTAAGTTAACTATCGTATGTAATGTTTTAAATAATGTAATAAAGACGAATACAGTTAATAAAAAAATTAAATATTTTGTTTAAATAAAAATAGATAAATGGAATAAGTTATTAAAATTGTTTTAAAAGTTATTTTGAATGTTTAAATAGTTTTAATAGAATAATAATTGATTTAAAAGTAATATTTTAAATAATATTTTAAGTTCATTACGTCATAATTTTTTATTTTCAAATATAATTCTGCTATAAATTGAAAATATGTAAATTTGTTCTCAAGTTAAAGTAAGAATCAATCAATCAAATGAGGTATTCTTACAGACTATAAATACGAATTGCAAGGGGGTATAAAGAGAGATTAATAATGTATTGAAACCAGAGAAAGGTAAATTATAACTGTCAAAGAGATAGTATTTTTAAATTTTTATTTTAGTCAATTTTTTAGTATTCTCTTATGACTTTATTTGAAAAAAACTAATTGATAATTTTAAAGTATTTTGCAAAAGAGAGTTTTAAAAAAATAATATATTTAGAAACTTCGTGGAAATGATTTTCTAGTGTTTTAAAAGTTACTTGCCAGGAATATTTTATCTGAAGTTTAACCTAAACTACGCAATAGAGATGGATATACTACGAAATAAAATATGTTTAAATTATAATACAGCTTTATTTATGCTCAACCGGAGGATTATTCTAACTCATATAAAAATAATTCGGGCATTATGCTGGAAGCTTAAACAGAAAACTCTTTGCCGTCTAAAAAAATTTGTGCCGCATTATTTATAAGCTTATCCAAGAGTTTTTTTTAAAAAAAGAATAAGATATTTATATCGTATGAGTTATCATAAAACATAATGAAAGAAATGGAATGTTTAGTCTTTTTTGAAAGAAACATTTTTTTTAAAAATATATATTTTACAAGAAGTAAAAGAAATAAAACCTATATAAAAAAAATGAACATATAGTAGATAAATAAAGGATGGATCCATTAAAATACAAATATTTGTAAAAGTTTACCGGATAACTTAAGTTAAATTGAACAGAGTGATGCTTCAGAGAATATTGAATAAACTTCGTGGGAATAATTCTTTAATATTACAGTTTAATAATTTTCATTCTGAACAGTAAAGACTCAGAATTATTTTCTATAAATTTTACTAAATGGATTAATAATTATTTTTATTTTTAAACTTTAACGCGCTTGGAGGAGAACATTTTAAAACTCTAGAGAAAATAATAAACATTTTTGGATTTTATCATGAACTATTGTCAAGTGAAGATGTAATTATAGTTTTAAATTTTTATTTTACTAACTTAGTTAAATGTAAATTTTTCTATTTATAAGAGTAGGAAAACATAAAACATTAATTTGTGAATAAAATAAAATTTATAATATAAAAAAAAAATTAATTTATAATATAATCTAATAATTTAGATAAGAATATTTTTAAATAAAACGTATGGATGTGTCTTTTCATTTATGTATGCAATGTTTTTCTATATCCAGTGGATAGAAGAAGCCTACTAAAAAATGATGACCAGATAAAAAGGGTTATTTGGTAATAATAATAACTATTAATAATTTATCATGTATATTTTTGTTTTCTTTAGATCATCTATGAATCTAAGAATGAAGTGTAAAAGTTTTAATTATATGTAAAGCATTTTCATACAACATTTTTAAAAAAACATTATGAGATAGGATTGATTTGAAAATATGCATACGACGATTATTTTTTTTAATATATTAGTGATATAATCTTACATAATAACAAATAATTATGTCATTCTTTAGAACTTTCATGTTATTGAATATTCAAATATTGTCTAAGTAGATTGTATATGATTAAACATATAGAATAATGAAGTAAGCAAACTTTTCTTATGGAACAGTGAAATTGTTTTAAACTATCAATGAATTTTATTTATTGTTTTGTAAAGGCAGATAGTTATTTATCGATGTAAGATGTAGAAAAATCTTGAGAAATAATGTTGAGATAGTGGCTTGGAAGTACTATAGTTAGCAGGAAACCAAGATGATGTATTTTTTAAAAAAAATAGGATATAAGGAATAGAAATAATATTTAGTCTTTATGTGGTTATCTGCATAGTTAACAAAGCCCTATGACTGATACACATTTTATTTGGACAGTGTTTTATATGTCTTTAAATATTTGATGTTTTAAATAAAGCTGAAGAAGTAGCTTTAACATCGTTCATGTATTAGAGGTTATTAGACAGGTAAAGGTCATACCTCTTTACACTGTGCCATGATTTTTTGAGACATATTAAGAGTGATACTCTAGATTTCTTCCTTAAATCCTATACATCTGTTTCGCTATCTTTATTTCATGTAACTGCATCGTTCAGTAAGATATTTTGAAAAGAAATGATAAATAATTTAGAACTTAGGTTATGCTATCGTTTTGTATAAGATTGGTTTATTTGCTTAGAAGGAATTGAATTTATAACTTGAAATTGAAGGTCCAAAGTATCCTAAGGAAAGGAAAGAATCATAGAATATATTTTGAATTTATTTTCAGAAATGAAATATAAATTTTTAAAATAGAGTATCTAAACAAGATATTTTCTTTAGAATGTTGATTATTTTTGAATGCTTTATTTTTTTGAAGAAAAATAAGTATTGCATATTTTTAAAATACAATAGTACAATGTAAATTATATAAACAATATGCATAGTATATTTTTTTTTGTTTATTGAATAATAGGAATATATTGATTATTACAATTACATCATACTAAAGTAAGGCTAAATAAGAATATATTACGATTAGTAAACATCGTGTGATAAAACACTAAAATCTAGTACTGAATTTTGGATGAATATTTTATGTAACATCTTTGACTTTGCAAGATGAAATTTTTTTTAATATTTTGAGAAATCCATACTCATTATAAAGTTAATTTTGTTTTTCTGTAGAATGTTTTTCCTATGAATGTTTCTTTTAAAAATAAGATAGTTTAATAATATTAAGGATGAAATATTCTGCTAATAAGTAAATATATTTGTAATAAGTTAACCATAATGAGAAACCAATTGGTAACATTTTTTTTTATTTTGTCTTAAGTATAAATAAAGATATAACTAAACTATAAACTATTTTTTATATAACTTAGTAGATAAAAATGTAAGATTAAAATAAGGATATCCATTGTAAATAGTGTACATAAATTGTTTATTTATTTTGTTGTTGTTAATAAACTTTGTTAAAATTTGTTTTCAAAATTTTTGTGTCTTGATTGTTTATTTCTCCACTTCACTGCATGAAATCACGATATATTCATAACAATTGAATCAAAAATATAATTTTGCACAAAAAGATAAATAGAGAGTTATGTTTAAGAATTTAAATATTTTATTGATATTCTTTTAATTAAATAATTATAATTTTACATTGTTTTATTGGTCATAAATCAGTTATCACAATAGTATACTGAATTATATGCTATCAGTTGCCACACATCCTTTGTTTATCAGATTATCATATGCTACCACGTATTTATTATATCATTACATGAAGATAAAAGATTATATAAAATTATTGTATTATTTTATGATGGTAATAAA